>RYFJ01003017.1:0-57543 GCA_003991445.1 Oryza meyeriana var. granulata | reverse complement strand
TCGCCAGTAGTAATTTTCGTCCGCAACCGAGCCTGGAAGTTTATTTGCCGGCGGACCTGGGTAGACATGAAAATCAACGTCCAAGCCAGTATCAGTTTTACACGGAGGAGATAAGGTTAATCGGGGAGTCATGAGAGGCCTCATGGGGTCCGTGAAGGGGGCTCCTTGACCTCTTACATCCCTGCCCTGTGGACCAGCTACGCAGAATCTCCCAGATAGTGGCGCGTCTCGAGGAAGCACCGAGCGCCTTGAGAAAGTACTTCGGATGAGCGTGTTTGTGTGGCGTGGCCCAGACCCTAGCGAATGACCCAAAGTCCATCTACCGAGGGCGGACATTGAGGCCATCGGGGAGGGATTTTCCGAAGAGATGACGCCCGAGGAAGCGCTTGGAGCTGATCGCCCAGGCGAAGCCGACTGCTGAAGTATATTACCCGAGACCCTGGGTCTGTAGAGGCAATACATTATGTAGTCGGTATGTATAAGCTTTTATACATGGTCATGTGTAAATATGTGTGTCGTGCCGCACCAAGCTTATCACTCAGTTGTCATTTAGCTTTGCCCGACCAGTAGCATGCATACCGGTGGTTTTTTTTTTCGTGTTGTCGACAGAACTTGAATAAAACGTTCAGGTGAGTAAGATGCTATACTCGGGCAAACGCGTCAGTCGTGGCAAGGCTTTCATAACCGGGGTGAAATAAGCTCGTATGTTATTGACAGAACACATATATTACATGCAGGCCCTCCGACTCACTACTCGGTTAAAACAAGCGGCGTAGTGAGTCAGAAAAAACTGTACACATGGAAAATGTAAAACTCAGGTATAGAAAGGACGTAGCTGTTCTATGTTCCATGAGTTGGTGATGAGGACGCCGTCTTTGGTCTTCAGTCGGTAGGCGCCTGGCCGCGTGACCTCGGCTATAATGAACGGCCCTTCCCAGATGGGGGATAATTTGTGCCTGTCCTTGGTGGTTTGTATCTTCCTTAGAACGAGATCCCCGACCAAAAAGGCGCGGCCTTGGACATTGCGATTGTGGTAGCGACGCAGGCCTTGAAGATACCTTGCCGACTGAATTGTTGCGGTGTCTCTTGCTTCTTCCAGCTGATCTAATTCGATCAGTCGGGTGTTGTTGGAGTCGTCTTCGGAGTAAGCCCGGACTCACGGAGAGTCGAACTGTATCTCTGTCGGTAGCATGGCCTCGGTACCGTAGACCAGGAAGAAAGGGGATTGCCCTGTTGCCCGACTAACCGTGGTTCTGAGAGACCAGAGAACGGATGGGAGTTCTTGTACCCACCGGCCCGCGTATGGTTGTAGTCGGTCGAATATCCTGGCCTTGATGCCTTGTAAGACCATTTCGTTGGCTCGTTCGACCTGTCCGTTGCTTCGTGGGTGTGCCACAGATGCGTAGCAGATCTTGATGCCGAAGTCGTCGCAGAAGTTTTGGAATACGCCAGCCACGAACTGAGTGCCGTTGTCGGTTATGATGCGGTTGGGGACCCCGAACCGGTATAGTATACTTGTGATGAAGTCCTTTGCTCGTGCCGCTGTGATTGTTGCAACGGGTTTAGCCTCAATCCACTTGGTGAATTTGTCCACAGCGACGAATAGATGCGTGAACCCTCCTGGTGCTTTCTTGAATGGCCCGACCATGTCGAGCCCCCATACTGCGAATGGCCAGGAGATAGGGATAGTTTGGAGTTCCTGGGCTGGGAGATTTGTTTGCCTTGCGAAGAACTGGCAACCTTCGCACTTGCGAACGATGTCTTTGGCGTCTGTGACTGCTGTGGGCCAGAAGAATCCCTACCGGTAGGCCTTTCCGACTAACGTCCTGAATGTAGCATGGTTGCCACATATGCCCAAGTGGATTGAATGCAGGATCTGCCTGCCTTCCTCGGTGGTGACGCAGCGCATGAGGACGCCAGATGCGCTCCTTCGGTACAGGTCTTCTCCGACTAGCAGGAAGCTTTTGCTCCGACGCTTGACCTGCTCGGCTTGACTGCGATCTTCTGGGAGTTCATCATCCAGGAGGAATTTGACAACAGGACTCCTCCAGTCTTGACATATGTGCAGCGCTTCGTCGGTAGCCGGGGTAGGTTCGCCTCCCGACTCCCCTTGTGCCGGTTTCTTCTTGACTGACGGCTCCATAAGTTGCTCGACAAAGATTCCAGTCGGAACTGTTTCTCGCTTGGATCCCATGTTTGCCAGCTCATCCGCCGCGTCGTTGTATTGGCGGAGGACGTGTGTGATTTCCAGCCCGTCGAACTTATTTTCCAGCTTGCGGACCTCCTGACAGTATGCCACCATTGTATCGTCGAGACAGGTCCAGTCTTTCATGACTTGGTTTACCACGAGTTGGGAATCTCCGCGCACAACCAATCGACGTATGCCGAGTGATATGGCGATGCGGAGTCCGTGAACAAGTGCCTCGTACTCGGCGACGTTGTGGGAAGCCGGGAAGTGAATTTGTAGAACGTACTTCAATTTTTCGCCAGTGGGGGATGTCAATATGACTCCAGCCCCGGCGCTGCTGATCCGCAGGGAACCGTCAAAGTTCATTGTCCAGTACTCTAGCTTTGCTGTTGGTATTGGGAGTTGAACTTCTGTCCACTCGGCCACGAAGTCGGCTAGAGCTTGAGATTTGATAGTTGTCCGTGGCTGGAAGGTGATGTCGAACGCCATTAGCTCGAGTGCCCATTTAGCGATCCGGCCAGTGGCCTCGCGATTATGAAGGACATCCCCGAGTGGAAACGCTGTGACCACCGTGACTTGATGTGCTTGAAAGTAGTGCACCAGCTTTCGGACTGTGATGAGTAGGCCGTATAGCAGCTTCTGGACCTGCGGGTATCTCGTTTTGGAGTCGGCAAGGACCTCGCTGACAAAATAGATTGGCCGTTGTATTTTCTGAATATGACCCTGTTCGGATCGCTCCACTACCAGCACCGTGCTGACTACGTGAGTGGTTGCCGCCAGATATAGCATTAGCGGTTCCTGGGGTAAGGGTGATGCCAACACGGGAGGTGACGTGAGGAACTGTTTGAAGTCTTCGAAGGCTTGTTGGGCTTCCGGAGTCCATTTGAAGGTGTCCGCCTTTTTGAGGAGCTTGAAGAAAGGCATGCCCCGTTCGCCCAGTCGGGAGATAAACCGGCTGAGTGCCGCCATGCAGCCTGTCAACTTCTGGACGTCTTTGAGGTTGGTCGGGGGCGCCATGTTCCTGATGGCGTTGACTTTCTGCGGGTTAGCCTCGATGCCGCGATGCGAGACGATGAAGCCGAGTAACTTTCCAGACGGCACTCCGAAGGTGCACTTTTCCGGGTTCAACTTCATCTTGAATCTTCGGAGGTTTTGGAAGGTTTCTTCCAAGTCGGCAATGAGATCTTCTCTGGACTTGGTCTTGATCACCACGTCGTCGACGTAGGCTTCCACGTTGCGCCCAATCTGGGTGTGCAAACAGCGCTGAATAGCCCGTTGGTAAGTTGCGCCCGCGTTTTTCAGACCGAACGGCATTGTGATATAGCAATACGCTCCAAACGGTGTGATAAAAGATGTTTTTAAACAGTCTTGTTCCCTCAGGCTAATTTGATGATATCCCGAGTAGCAGTCGAGACAGCTGAGTAGGTCGCACCCCGCCGTGGAGTCAACCACCTGATCTATCCTAGGAAGACCAAATGGGTCCTTGGGGCACGCTTTGTTGAGGTCGGTGTAGTCGACGCACATGCGCCATTTACCGTTTTCTTCCGGACCATAACTGGGTTTGCCAGCCAGTCCGGGTGGTAGACTTCCTTAATGAACCCGGCTGCGAGGAGCTTGGTGATTTCCTCCTGGATAGCATCCTTGCGGTCTTGAGCGAAGCGCCGCAGCCGTTGCTTGACTGGCTTGGCGTCTGGCTTTATGTGTAGGGCGTGCTCGATCACCTCCCTTGGTACGCCCGGCATGTCCGACGGTTTCCACGCGAAGATATCTTTATTGGCCTAGAGGAAGGTGACGAGCGCGTCATCCTATTTGGGGTCGAGTCCGGTCCCGACTAAGGCAGTCTTGGAGGGGTCGGAAGGGTCCAGGGGGATCTTCTTCGTGTCAGAGTCCGCTAAAATTCCTGACTTCGCTGCTTTTTTCGCCGGAACTGGATCTTGATCGACTTCGGGTGTAGCGGCTTGCCGGATGCTGTCGCGCCCGACTGCCGCTTCTCGTGTTTGAGCCAGTTCGCAACTCTCCTTGTCGCAGGTGAAGGCTTGCTTAGCGTCGCTGCGGAGGGAGAGGACTCCTGCTGGCCCGGGCATCTTTAGCACCATGTACGTGTAGTGCGGTATCGCCATGAATTTGGCGAGGGCCGGTCGTCCGAGTATCGCGTGATACACGGTCTCGAAGTCGGCGACCTCGAAGCAGATGTTTTCTGTACGGAAGTTGTCCCGCGTGCCGAAGGTTACCGGCAAGGTTATCTGCCCGAGTGGGGTTGATGACAAGCTGGGAATTATCCCATGGAAGGGCGCAGTGCTCGGCCGTAGTTCTGAATGAGGAATTCTCATCTCGTCCAAAGTCTTAGCGAACAGGATGTTGAGCGCACTGCCTCCGTCGATGAGGGTTTTCTTCAGCCTGATATTTCTGACGACCGGGTCCAGGACGAGTGGATATCGTCCCGGGTGGGAAATCCGATCTGGGTGATCTGCGCGATTGAAGGTGATGGCCGTTTCTGACCAGCGCAGGTATTGGGGGGTGTCGGTTGTGGAGACCGTGTTGATGTCGCGTATTGAGAGCTTCTGCTTGCGTTTGGATTCGTACGCAAGTGGTCCCCCGAAGATGTGGTTGAGTTCGGCTTGGGGATCCTGGAAATCATCAGCCGGGGCCGAGTCTGGCTTGTCTTTGTCCTTGTCGGCGCCAGACGATGAAGCTTGCTCGGAGGCAAACTTCTTGAGCATGTGGCAATCCTTGGCCGCGTGCCGGCCTTTGGGGTGAAATGGGCAAGGCCCGCTCATGACTTTCTGATAGTCGTTGTTCCGCTGGGGCCACGACCGACTGCGCTCCATGTTGGCCACCTCATTGTCCGACTTCCGCTTGTGGCTGCCAGACTTATTCTGAGACGGCTCGTTGTCGGCTTTCGCCTTGTTGTCTTTTTGTCGGGGCTCCTTCTTCTCGTCAAGGGCCTCGGCGACGGCTTCAGCCGAGTCGGCGTATTTGTTGGCCATGTCGAAAAGAGCCCGGACAGTGGATGGTGGCTTCCGAGTGAACTTCGCGATGAGCGGGGCGTCTTTTACTCCCTTGCGGAAGGCGGCGATGACGACCTCGTCTTTGATACTTGGAATTTGATTGCGCTTCTCGGAAAACCTTTTGATGAATTCACGCAGAGACTCGTTCTTCTTTTGATGCAGCTGGTAAAGGTCGTGCTCGGAAGCCGGTCTCTCGTAGGTCCCTTGGAAGTTAGCGATGAACCGCTCCCTGAGTTGTCCCCAGGAACCGATCGACCGCCTTGGGAGGCCTGTTAGCCGTGTCCTCGCCGAGTCGGCTAATGCGACTGGGAGGTAGTTAGCCATGGCTCTGCTGTCGCCCCTAGCAGCTTGTACTGCTAGGACGTAAACGGTGAGCCAGGACTCTGGGTTGGTCTTGCCGTCGTACTTCTCGATTCCGGTAGGCTTAAAGCCGACTGGCCAGCGGACGTCCTGTAACTCCCGAGTAAAGGCTGGAATGCCTTCGTCATCGTGAGGACTTGGGCTTCGGTTTTGGCGGTGTAGCCGTTCGTAGTGGAGACCGAAGCGCTCGTGTTCATCCTCCAGTTGGCGGTGTTCATCCTCTTCGCGCTCTTCGCGCCGGGCGTTTATGGTGTGGCGAAGGTCGCGTTGTATTTGCACTCAGAGGTCTTGATTGGGTCGGCGGTCGTACTGGCGATGCCGCCGGTTGTCGTAGTTGGTATTGCCGAGTGTTGTTTGGCGGGACTCTTCGCGCTGCCGAGTGGAGCCGGCCGCCCGACGTCGCGCTGATGCAGATGACTCCGCTGCTGGAGAGCCCGTCCGATGGGTCGGTATGCGAGTGTTGCCTGACTGTTCTTGCTGCTGGCAGGCGGCAGCTGTAATCATCGCTTTGATCTTGGCGATAGTTGGTGTGGCCTGATGATCCGGCCCAAGCTGGAGCGTGTCCAGCAGAGTTGCGGCGGCCACAACGTTCTGTTGTGGTGTGACGAAGACGTCGTGGTCGCCGACTTTGGTTTGGAGGATCTGCTGCTGGGCGGCTCGCCCAGCCTGTCGTAGCCCGTCATTGTGAGCTTGGCGGTTGGCTCCTCTTGTTGTTGTAGTCGGCGCGCCTCCTCTTGCTGCTCCTCTTGCAGTCGGCGCACCTCGGAAGGTGGCGTTGAAGCCATGAAGATCTCGCGGGGGAGGAGGAAGCTTGCCAAGGTGGAGTCCGAGTTGGTGCTCGAACCGCTATCCGACTTGGTGTCAGATTCAGAGTAGTTTATCGGAGTTAGGACGACTCCGACCTCTCTCGATCCAATCTGAAACGGTTCATGACCGTGTCCAAACTGAATCACTGGAGGTCGGGTCTGCTGCGCGGGTTGTAGATGCACAGCATCGCCGATTCCATACGGGAGATTGACGATCTCTCCCCCACTTGGCCTAACCCGCGCTGGCTCAAGGCCTAGCGCGAGTCGGACGCCGAAGGAGAGAGTTGTCCCGATGTCCGGCGATGTGAGGGACTGTCATAGTAGATCGTCGAAGGAGATGGCGACGTCCCTAGGGCCGGCTGGCGCAACTCCGGCTGGCTCCTCGACTGGCGAGATCGGATCTGCTTCAGCCAAGGAAAGATTGCCGAGTTGATCGGCGACGAAATCAAGACTCCCGAAGGTGATGGTGTCTCCATTGGAGAACTTGTTGCCCTTGACTCCGTTGACGGGATCCATCGAATCTGTTGATGAAGAATTCGCCGGCCCCCTACCTGGCACGCCAACTATCGATGCTTTGCACCGGCAATAATATTCTGGGGCTACTCGGCGACCTGGAATTCGGTGGATTGCAGAGGAACACAAGAGAATTATACTGGTTCAGGCCCTCAATGTGAGGTAATACCCTACGTCCAGTTGAGGTGTTATTCCTCTGAGGTGGTCTTGTGATCAATGATCTTGCGTGCCCTCATGGGGCGCCTTGTCTCCCTTTATATACTAGGAGACAGGGGTACATGACAAGGATCCCAGTCGGATACGACCAAGGGATTTTCTTCTTAGAGATAGAAACCTATCCGACTAAGACTATGTTTCCTTATTATACAAGGCAAGGCTTGCCAGGTACTGTCTTATCTCTAATTACATGGTCCGGCCCATCCTCTATCCGAGTGGCCCATGTACTGGTAATGAGGTACCCGGGGCCCATGGCCTCCACATGGCTCAACTGGGGACGACTCGGTAACAGGAGTAATTGGCATGGTCCCCTTGGGATCAATAAGTCAAGTATCAAGAAACTATCACATCAGTTAAGGCTCCTAGAAGATTGAAGATCCCTTACCTCTTGGAGATCTTGAACCTCCACGAGGGAGATCCAGAAGATATCGGTGGTAGAGAGCTGCTAGCTGTCGGGCCAATCAGCATGGCAGTCGGCGGTGGCACTTTAACTCCGATCAGCCCTAATTTTGGTGCAGCCAACTGGGGCGTCGAGCTACTCGGTGGTGCCGCCCTTGGATTTGGCTTTGCTGATCTTGTACTCGATGGCATCGGCCTTGAGCTCGATGTTCCTAGCCTCGGACTCGGAGGAGAAGGCCTCGAGCTTGGCGGCTTGCGGGCTAGACTGGCGGGGTCTTTGATCCTTAGACTCCCGGGCGCTATGCTCGGCTTGCCTATTCTCTTCTTGCTTGGATCTTCAACAGGTTGCTTCCTAGCTCTCTTGGAGCTGGGCTGAGCAGTAGAAGGACTGGCCGGCCTCTTCTTCGTTTTGGTGGCTGATAGGGTTTGGCAATCATCGTCAAATTCCTCACAATCCTACAAATGTTTCAACAACATACATCATATGTTGAAGAACAATTCCAGACAAATGTCCACAGATGTTTATCACCAGTGGATAGCAATTTCAAGTCAGCTTTTCAAGATTACCTGCCAAGGCCTTTTCTGGCTGTAGGCTGTAGTGGTGCGCTCGGCGTCTTCTGTCTCAACAACCCCGTTGACAAAAAAGCCGAGCAAGGTGTCGGTCACCTTGTTCTCATCAGTCAAATCCGGGTATTCTTGGCTAGGATCATTTTTGCCCTGCTAGTCCTAGCCGAAATGGCTTCTTAGCTTCAGTGGCCTGTGCAGCGGTTCAGGAAACATCTCACCACCCAGGGACCAGTTAATCCCGAGCTCTTTAGTTGATCGATATTCTCTATCAGTTGGTACACTTGACCCATCTCTTCATAGTTTGGCACAGAAGACCAGCTGGGCAGGACCACCAGAGAAGAGCTAGTGAAAGGGGGCAGAGAATGTTTGAGATCGGAACAATAGAACCATTCTCTATGCCAGCCCTTGAGGAAGGTTTTCAAAGGAACATGGAGATAAATCTTCTTCATTTCGTTCCTGAGTTGGAGACCGGCTCCACCAATCACTTGGACTTTGTTTTTGGATGGCTTGGGCTTGATGTGGAATAGACACCAGAAAAGGTTGAAATGGGGCTTAACCCCTAGAAAACATTCGCACAGTGTGGTGAAAATGGAGATTTGCAGGATAGAGTTGGGATTCAGATTCACCAACTCTAGTTGATAGAAGGATAGAAGTTGGCGGAAGAAATCCGAAGAGGGAAGGGTGAGACCACGATGGAAAAAAGAGGTGCAGGCGACAGTCTCACCAGATCAGGGTGTTGGCATAGATTCCCCTTCGGCGGTGCGCCAATGGATGACTTCTTGCCGCTGCAATATCAGTTGTTTCTCCAGATACTTCAGCTTCGTCAAGCCACAGTCCAAAACCGGCCAAGCCTTTGCGGATATCTCCGGGATCTTGAGCGAAGCTCTCGGCATTGTTGGGAGTGAGAAGATTTGAGGGAAATGCTTTAGAAGGCTTGGGATGGACGCGGCGGAGCGGAATCACTCGAGTTTTGCATGGGATAAGCCGGCTATGGCAAACCCTAGCAAGACAAAGTAAGAAGTTTCGGCACAGAAGCTGGAAGGCGAAACGATTGGCAAATTGGAGAAGATAAGGGAATCTTTTCTCTCTCTCCCCGCTTTATAGAGCCTATGCTGATAAGTGAGCTTGGGCCAGCTGATTCGATACTAGGCCAGAAGATATGAGTTTCTAAATGGCATGCTCTGTAGAGCCGACTGCTGGCTGTGTTAAAATCACAGTGCAGATGCTATTCACAGAAACCGATTAAATAATCAGATATGCTTCATGAAAGCCTAATTGCTAGACACATGTGTTTAGATATCTGCATTATTTACCAGGTATTGAAGATACATCCTTACAAGGATCGACAGCTGGTCTCCATTAAAATTAGAGATGTAGGTATCTCTCAAGTACACCTAACCACACATTGGGTTAAAATCCAAGAAGTGGTACTCGGCTTACATGCTTTGCCACCAATTGCCATGAGCAAAACTTATTCCAGCTGACATGATGTTGAAGAGTCTACATACCGAGTAGTATACTACTCGGGAAAGACTACAAGGTTAAAGATCTTTGACTTTATGTTTAATTGCTTCACAATTAAGCACAAAGTCAGGGGCTTCACCTAATAGGTGCGCCTATTCGGCACACTATTCATATTTTTCCATGAAGCCCTTCATAGCCTCGTTGCTAGTTGACATGAAGCAGGACTCGGGAGAAGAAGCACTCGGACAAGGAGTACTTGGGAGAAATGCACTCGGGAATTCTTCACCGTGGAGGATGAGCACTCGGCATCAGCTATGACTCAACTATGAAGGTCTCAGGGGTTGCTGTCCAGACCATGGGCCCTGGGTACCTCATGAGAAGCATTTGGGCCACTCAGACAAAGGATGGGCCTAGCCTTGTAATTAGGAATACAATAGGACTTGGCATACATAACCTTGTACGATAGGGTTAGGATATAGTCCTAGTCAGGTATATTGTATGCCTAGAAGGAAATCCCATGGTCGGAGTCCAACTGGGATTCCTACTCTGTAACCCTGTCCCCTAGTATATAAGGGGAGGCAGGGTGCCCCCTGAGGGCATATCGAAATCTCACCAGAGAAACCTCAATGGCAATACACAACAACTGGACGTAGGGTATTACCTCATCTCGAGGGCCTAAACCAATATAAATTGTTTCGTGTTCCTTTGCAATCCATCAAGTTTAGGTCTCACGAGTAGTCCCATATTCTTATTACCGATATAAAACATCAATAGGATATCTACCTCATCAGAAGACGATGACGATATGGGTGGTGATGGGATCCTAGCTTTGGACTCGGTGGCTGCTAGGGCTTCAGCAATTTGTTCAGGGGCTGGAGTAGCAGCTTCAGCACTCGCCCTTGGTCGGCCGGCACTAGTGGTCCTGCTGTCGGGACTGCTTTAGCTTCTGTGGCTGGGGCAGCCTCTGGCTTGGCAGAAGAACTTGTCGGTGCTGGCTCGGCTGGGGACGGCTCGGTAATAGGAGTAGCTGGCACAGTCCCCTTGGGATCAATGTCAACTCGCTTCCTGCACAGTGAGTCAAATATCAAGATACTATCACATCATTCAAGATTCTTAGAAGATTGAAGATTGCTTAGCTCTTAAAAGTCTTGAACTTCCATGAGGAGGCTCCTGAAGATATCGGCAGTGGAGAGCTACTGGCTGTTGGGCCAGTCGGCGCGACAGTCGGTGGTGGTGATTTACCCCCAGTCGGCTCTGTTTCTGGCGTGGCCGACTGGGGCGTCGAGGTAGTCGGCGGCGCCATCCTTGGGCTCGATGTTGCTGATCTTATACTTGGCAGCATCGGCCATGGCCTCGATGTTGCTGGGCTCGATGTTCCTGAGCTCGGCAGTGCTGGCCTCGAGCTCGATGTTGCTAGCCTTGGACTTGGAGGAGATGGCCTCGGGCTTGGAGGCTTGGGGGCTAAACTGGCAAGGTCTTTGATCTTTAGACTCCTCGGTGCTGCGCTCAACTTGCTTGCTCTTTTCTTGCCCGAATCTTCCTTCCCAACCCTCTTGGAGCTGGGTTGGGCAGTAGAAGGGCTGGCTGGCCTCTTCTTTGTTTTGGTGGCCGACAGGATTTGGGAATCATCATCAAAATCCTCACAATCCTGCAAATGTTTCAACAATATACATCATACATTGAAGAACAATTCAAGACAAATGTCCACAGATATTTATCACCAATGGATGGCAATTCTAGATTAGCTTTTCAAGATTACCTGTGACTAGGGCCTTTTCTGGCTATAGGATGCAATGGCGCGCTCGGCGTCTTCTGTCTCTAAAACCCCATTGACAAAAAAGCCAAGCAAGGTGTCAGTCACCTTGTTCTCATCAGTCAAGTTTGGGTATTTTTGGCTAGGATCATTTTTGCCCTGATAATCCCAGCCGAAATGGCTTCTCAGCTTCAGAGGCCTGGTGCGGCGATTCAAGAAACACCTCACCACTCAGGGACCAGTTAATCCCGAGCTCTTCAATAGATCAATCTTCTCTATCAGTTGGTACACTTGGCCCATCTCTTCATAGCTTGGCACAGAAGACCAGCTGGGCAGGACCACCGGAGAAGAGCTAGTGAAAGGGGGCAGAGAAGGTTTGAGATCAGAACAATAGAACCATTCTCTATGCTAGCCCTTGAGGGAGGTTTTCAAAGGAACATGGAGATAAATCTTTTTCATTTCGTTCCTGAGTTGGAGACCGGCTCCCCCAATCACTTGGACTTTGTTTTTGGATGGCTGGGGCTTAATGTGGACCAAATATTGGAAAAGGTTGAAATGGGGCTTAACCCCCAGAAAACATTCACACAATGTGGTGAAAATGGAGATTTGCATAATAGAGTTGGGATTCAGATTCACCAACTCTAATTGATAGAAGGACAAAAGTTGGTGGAAGAAATTTGAAGAGGGAAGGGCAAGACCACGGTGAAAGAAAGAGGTGAAGTTGACGGTTTCACCAGATCGGGGTGCTAGCATAGATTCCCCTTCGGCGATGCGCTAATGGATGACTTCTTGTTGCTGCAGCAGCAGTTGCTTCTCCAAGTATTTCAGCTTCGTCGAACCGCAGTCCGAAAACAGCCAAGTTTTAGTAGACATCTCCGGGATCTCTGAGGCTCTCGGCATTGTTGGGAGCGAGAAAGATTTGGGGGAAATGCTGGCAGGTGCTTGGGATGGATGTGGAGGACTGGGATTGCACAAGTTTCGAGCAGGAGACGCTGGCTATGGCGAACCCTAGCTAGGCGAAGTGCAAAATATCGGCATGGAAGTTGGAAAATGAAACGATTTGTGGATTGGAGAAGATAAGGGAATCTTTTCTCTTTCTCCCCGCTTTTATAGAGCCTGTGCTGATAAGAGGGCTTGGGCCGGCTAATTCGGTACTGGGCCCCAAGATATGAATTTCTCGATAGCATGCTCTACTGGGCCGCTCGCTGGCTGTATTAACATCATAGTGCAGATGCTATTTACAGAAACCAATTAAATAATCAAATATGCTTCATGAAAGCCTAATCACTGGACACAGGTGTTCCGCTATTTGCATTATTTACAAGGTATTGAGGATACATCCTTATAAGGATTGATAGCTGGTCTCCATTAAAATTGGGGATGCAGGTATCTCTCAAGCACACCTGACCGCACATTGGGTTAAAATCCATTAAGTGGTACTCATCTTACATGCTTTGCCACCAATTGCCATGAGCAAAAAATTATTCTAGCTGACATGATGCTGAAGAGTCTACATACTGTGCAGTATGCTATTCGAGAAAGACTACAAGGTTCAAGATCTTTGACTTTATGTTTAATTGTTTCACAATTAAGCAAAAAGTCAAGGGCTACACCTAATAGGTGTGCCTATTCGGCACACACTATTCATATTTTTCTACGAAGCCCTTCATAGCCTCGTTGCCAGGTGACATGAAGCAGGACTCGGGAGAAGAAGCACACGGACAAAGAGTACTCGGGAGCAATGCACTCAAGAATTCTTCACCGTGGAGGGTGAGGACTCGGCATCAGCTGTGACTCAACTATAAAGGTCTCAGGGGCTGCTGTGGAGGCCATGGGCCCCGGGTACCTCATGAGAAGCATTTGGGCCACTCGGACAGAGGATGGGCCTAACCTTTTAATTAGGGATACAAGGTAATATTCACCTTGTCCTGTTGCATCCCTAATTACAGGATTGGGCCTATCCTCTGTCCAAGTGGCCAAAAAGCTCCTCATGAGTTACCCGGGGCCCATGGCCTCCACACCTCGGGTAGACATTATGGCGATCGGTGAGGGCTTTGCTAAAGGTACTACCCTAGAGGAGGGATTGGAACTGGTTAGCCAGGTTAGGCCCACCGCTGAAGCAATCGCTGAGGATCTGCCAATGTAATCATGAACCTTTTAAGCAGTCGGTGTTTGATAGAAACGATGTGTAAATATTGTAAATGCTTTTGGTGTTTGTTGTTTCATCTTGCTGAGTACTTGTTCCATTTTAGCCATCATTAGTTTTACCCGACTAGCTAATTTGCACTAAGTGAGCTGAGATCAACTTGAAAAAGCGTTCACCCCATGGGACTATACTCGGCAGAACCTAGCATAATCGTTCTAAAACTTCATGATTTAGAAAACATAAGGTCGAACTTTATGAACAACAGAAGACAATTATCATCATGTAGCCCTCGACTCACTACTCGATTGAAACAAGCGGCGTAGTGAGTCAGAGTAACAAACTTTATTTATATATATATAAAAGGAGTACAAAATTTAGGTATAGAAAGGACATAGTTGTTCTATGTTCCACGAGTTGTTGACTAGGACACCGTGAACACTTCACCGTGGAGGATGAGCACTCGGCATCAGCTGTGACTCAACTATGAAGGTCTCAAGGGCTACTGTGGGTGCCATGGGCCCCGGGTACCTCATGACAAGCATATGGGCCACTCGGATAGAGGATGGGCCTAGCCTTGTAATTAGAGATATAGTTAGATTCGGCAGACTTTGCCTTGTATAGAAAGAAATATACAGTCCTAGTCGGGTGCGTTATATCTCTAAGAGGAGATCCCTTGGCCGTAATCCGGTTGGGACTCTTACCTTGTAACCCTGTCCCCCAGTATATAAGGGGAGGCAGGGCGCCCCATGAGAGGAGGTTGAGTTGGTTCATCAGAATCGCCACCATAATTCCTCAAAGGAATACACCCCAAACTGGACGTAGGGTATTACCTCACATCGAGGGCCTGAACCAGTATAAAATCTCTCTGTGTTCCTGTTAATGCCAAAATTTGGTACGGGTCGTTACCATGTTCGGTTAAGGAAAGAAGCGATATCAGCCATTGGAAACTAATCCAGAAGAGTCCGAGCTTGGGAAGGAATCGTGAAGACCACGTTATGGCAGTTATTTATCTTATCTATTAGATAGTTTTATCTTTTAGGAAACCTGATCTCTTGTCCGATCAGGTCTGTTAGTTTTCCTTTTCTAGTTAGGAAAGTCCTATTCCATGTCCTATAAGGACTCTTGTAACTCGGGGTATATATACGTATGCCCGGGGACCTTGTAAACTATCCACATAGATCAATCAAATTCGGCGCATCGCCACCCTTTCGACGGGTTCTTGCTTCTCGAGCGGGGCTGCATCGGTTAGGTCCGAACTCCTGCGAGAGGGTAAGACTCGTCACCCCTTACTCAGGTGTATCTGCCCTGTCTACGGCTGCATCGGTTCGGTCCGACCTCTTAGGCCGATCAGGTATACCACATCACGCGTGCGTAGATCTTATCAGCTTACTGGGGGCGATTTATCATCAGTTCGTGCTACATCGGTTGGGTCCGACCTACTGAGCTGCCAGCGATAAATCGTTCCTGCTAGGTTGATGGTTTTTGCGCAAGCGTCTTATCGGAATGTATAGCCAGTAAGTTATCTTATTACATCACAGTTGCATTAGGTCTATCGGCTTGTTGAGGTTCCTTTGCTATTATCGATCTGTGCTGCATCAGTTAGGTCTGAACTACTAGATCGATAATAATAGATTTATCCTTGTCGAGCTGATCGGTGTATATGCGACGTTCTATCGGAGTGCTTAGCCGATAGGTTATCTTTTTATAAAGCCGACTGTATTATCCTTACTGTTTTAGTCATCTATATTATCATCGGTTTTCTAGCCGATGCACATGTGTTTCCTCGGCAGTTGGCTGGCTTACTGTTTTGCTTATCTATTTTATCATCGGCTTCTAGCCGATGCACATGTTATACTGACAGCTTATCCATTTGTTTATAGCGCTATCGGTTTCTCGGCGGTTTTCGGCGTCAACACGCTTTTGGCACGCCCGGTGGGACACAGAACTTCGACATGGCTGGAAAAGAGGTCAGCAAAGATGATACAATCCCAGTTACAATGGAAGATTTGACCGAAGAACAAAGACAACAAGTGGAGCAGAACACTGATGATTTTCGGAAGCTTTGTCTAGAATCCTTCGGTATGACAGATCAAGGGCTGATTCAGAATTCAGAATTGCCAAAACCTGTTCTGGTTGGTGAATTGAGCCATACATCGCCTACAAGTTCACAGAAGCAACTTCAAGACATGGTTGACAAAGCAGTTCATCATGCATTGACCGATCAATCTGGGACATTGGTGAACACATTACAGAGCTTAATCATGAAGGCGGTAGAGCCGATTCAACTGGCTGGGGGGCAACAAGATGGAATTCCTCAAGGATATTATCGGACTGCATACTATGGGGGGCATCGACAGAGTTATCCAGAAGTTATCCCTGAATACAATTATCAGAGGGTATATCAGAGGCAAAATCGGCTACAAACTCTACCTCTGCGTTATTACAATGAAGATCCAAGAGAAGAAGATTTATCGGCAAGAATCACAGAGGTGATGAAAGAACAATTCGGCTTAAAGTCGAAGGAAGAAATATTTATGTATCGGCATCCATATCCAGATTGGTTTGATAGAGTTCCGTTGCCACGCTGATACAGAGTACCAGACTTCTCCAAATTCTCAGGGCAAGATGATGTATCTACAGTGGAACATGTCAGCCGATTCTTGGCTCAATGTGGAGAGGCATCGGCTGTAGAAGCTTTGAGAGTTAGACTCTTCCCGTTATGATTATCCGGATCGGCCTTTACATGGTTTTCTTCATTGCCACCTAACTCAGTTCGAGGTTGGGCCGATCTGGAAAAGCGATTCCACAAGTATTTCTTTATGGGGAGTCAGGAGATGAGTTTGATAGACTTGACATCGGTAATACAGAAGCCGGAGGAATCAGTTGTAGAATATATCCAGCGGTTTCGTGATGTTAGAAGCCGATGTTATAGTTTAAGTCTGGATGATGCACAGCTAGCCGAGTTAGCATTCCAAGGTTTGGTGGCTCCGATCAGGGAAAGAGTTTCATCAGAAGACTTCGAGAGCCTAGCACACCTAGTACAGAAGGTATTAGTTCATGAAAGCCGATTTCAGGAGGCCAGGAAGGAATGATGAGGCCCGAACAGAAGAATTTCGAAGTTTGATAACAAACTCCAAAATTGGGGGGCATGTGTTAACGCCAAAATTTGGTACGGGTCGTTACCATGTTCGGTTAAGGAAAGAAGCGATATCAGCCATTGGAAACTAATCCAGAAGAGTCCGAGCTTGGGAAGGAATCGTGAAGACCACGTTATGGTAGTTATTTATCTTATCTATTAGATAGTTTTATCTTTTAGGAAACCTGATCTCTTGTCCGATCAGGTCTGTTAGTTTTCCTTTTCTAGTTAGGAAAGTCCTGTTCCATGTCCTATAAGGACTCTTGTAACTCAGGGTATATATACGTATGCCCGGGGACCTTGTAAACTATCCACACAGATCAATCAAATTCGGCGCATCGCCACCCTTTCGACGGGTTCTTGCTTCTCGAGCGGGGCTGCATCGGTTAGGTCCGAACTCCTGCGAGAGGGTAAGACTCATCACCCCTTACCTAGGTGTATCTGCCCTGTCTACGGCTGCATCGGTTCGGTCCGACCTCTTAGGCCGATCAGGTATACCACATCACGCGTGCGTAGATCTTATCAACTTACTGGGGGCGATTTATCATCAGTTCGTGCTGCATCAGTTGGGTCCGACCTACTGAGCTGCCAGCGATAAATCGTTCCTGCTAGGTTGATGGTTTCTGTGCAAGTGTCTTATCGGAATGTATAGCCGATAAGTTATCTTATTACATCACAGTTGCATTAGGTCTATCGGCTTGTTGAGGTTCCTTTATTATTATTAATCTATGCTGCATCAGTTAGGTTTGAACTACTAGATTGATAATAATAGATTTATCCTTGACGAGCCGATCAGTGTATATGCGACGTTCTATCGGAGTGCTTAGCCGATAGGTTATCTTTTTATAAAGCCGACTGTATTATCTTTACTATTTTGGTCATCTACATTATCATCCGTTTTCTAGCCGATGCACATGTGTTTCCTTGGCAGTCGGCTAGCTTACTATTCTGCCTATCTATTTTATCATCGGCTTCTAGCCGATGCACATGTTATACTGATAGCTTATCTATTTGCTTATAGCGTTATCAGTTTCCTAGCCGATACACAGGTGCCATCGGCCATCGGCTACAAGGAGCCTACATCAGTCCGTATCGGCCGATAGCCGATGTGCAATTGTTGCTGACCCGGGCACGAGCACAAGCGAGGACCCGGGAGCGAGGACACGAGCACGAGACCCGGGCGCGGACAGCTGGGGCCCGGACAAAGTTTTATCATCGGCTTTCAGCCGATGCTCAAGCATTCCTTCGGCAATCGGCTAGCGGGATTCTTATTGGCCGATTGAATCCCTGAGCTAATATTCTCCTTGTCAATTGCGGGGTCAAATTGACTGGCACGCCTGCGAACCTCAAGATTTTAGGACCTGCACTAGAGCTAAACAAATCTCCCAGGCCTTCGTATGTTCAATCGCATCAAACCAGATCATCAACAAGCTTCTTGGCACACCCGGTGGTTTTTGGTGCGAATAGTTCCTTTGCAATCCACCGAGTTTCCATCCGCCGAGTAGCCCCATATATTTATTGCCGGTGTAAAACATCGACAGTTGGCACGCCAGGTAGGGGCTTCGACGCGATCTACATCTACAAGCTCGATGGATCCAGCAACCGAAGTCGACGGCGGCAAACTCTCCCCCAGAGATACAATCACATTCAGAAGCCTCAATTTCGTCACCGACCAGATCGGCAATCTCACCTTGGCCGACTCGGCCTCGATCCGATCTGCCAGGGAACCAGCCGACTCCGCGCCAGTCGGCCTACACGATGCTGTAGCAATCTTTCACGACATGCTACGGCGATCTCCAATACGCCCGAGTCCAGGGACAACTCTTTCTTCCGCTGTTCGACTCGGACTTGGTTTTGAGCCGGCCGAGATCGGGCCAAAAAAGGAAGAGATTGTCAATTTCCCGTTCGGACTCAGCGACGCCGTGGATATCTACAATCTACATCCAACGCGGCAAACCCGATCCCCTGGAGTTCGACTCGGATACGGCCCCGAGCCGCTCGAGATCGGATCTAGGGAGGTCGGAGTTGTAATCACCCCCATCAACTATTTCGACTACGACTCTCAGTCGGATTTCGACTCTAAGTCGGACAGCAGTTCGGCAAGCTTCTCCCCGCCACGAGAAATCTTCATGGCATCGAAAGGCTCTACTCCTACTCAGGAATCACGCCGACTACACGAGCAACAAGAGGAGGAAGCCTGCCGACTGCGAGAACAACAGGAGGAAGAAGCAAGACGCCTGCACGCCCACAACGACGGCCTATGCAGGGCTGGGCGAACCGCTCAGCAACAAACCCTCCAAACAAAAGTCGGCGACCACGACGTCTTCGTCACGCCACAACAAAACATCGTGGCCGCCGCAACCCTACTGGACACGATCCAGCTTGGGCCTGGTCACCAGGCCACCCCGACCATCGCAAGGATAAAAGCCATGCTTACCACTGCTGCATGTCAGCAACACCAACAGTCGGGTGATACCCTCATACCGACCGGCCGGTCGACATCCCCAACGGCAGTCTCATCTACCTCAAAGTGATGCCGAGCAGCTGGCTCCAGTCAGCCGCATACGGAGGCACGTCAGGCGTCACTCGGCAACCCCAATGACAACCGGCGACGTCAAAGCAACCGTCAGGACGATCAAGACCTCCAAGACCGACTACGGCGCGACCTTCGGCAAAACATCATCGCTCGGCGCCGTGAACAAGAAGAAGATGAGCAACGCCAACTGGAAGACAAGAACAAGCGTTTCGGCCTCCACCACGAGCGGTTTCACCGCCATATTCGGAGTCGGAGCCCTCATAAAGACAAAGGCATACCGGCCTTCACCCAGGAGCTACAACAGGTCGACTGGCCGTCGAGTTTCAAGCCTACAGGCATCAACAAATACGACGGCAAGACCAATCCCGAGTCCTGGCTCATGGTCTACACTTTGGTGATCTGAGCAGCTGGGGGAAATCACAAAGTCATGGCTAACTACCTCCCAGTTGCTTTAGCCGACTCAGCGAGGACATGGCTAACAGGACTTCCCAAGCAATCAATCGACTCCTAGGGAGAACTCCGAGAACGCTTCATCACCAACTTCCAGGGAACATACGAGAGGCCATCTTCCGAGTACGACTTATATCAGTTGCATCAAAGGAAGAACGAGTCTCTTCGTGACTTCATCAAGAGGTTCTCTGAGAAGAAAAATTCAATCCCGAACATCAAGGACAAGGTCGTCATCACCGCCTTTCGAAAAGGAGTCAAAGACACCTCGTTCATCGACAAATTCACTCAGAAGCCTCCAACTCTGTCAAGGCTCTATTCGACATGACGAACAAATACGCCGACTCAGCCCACGCTGTTGCTGAGGCCCTTGAAGATAAAAAGGCATCCTGACAGAAGAAGCGGGAGGGCACCAACAACGCGGTCCCGACTAAAGCCGGGAATCACAAACGCAAGTCATACGGCTTCATTGTGGCAGTTGGTCACAATTGTCTTCGACTTTCAACAACTGAAGATTATCAGAACAACAAGTGACATGCTCGGGGGCTCACAAGCTCAAACGCAAGGATGGCATCCCCACTCCGAAAAACCGAACAGCTAAGTCGCTTCCTGATAAATATTTCTTCACTCGGCCTTGCCAATGCCGCTTACACCTAATAGGTGCACAAGCTGCACTCCTCTCTGTTTTTGCTCTTAAATGATTGCAAAAGTACTCAAGTAGCATAAATCCTGATCCGTGAAACTTTGCTCCATGAAAGATGAACTCAAGTCACCCAAAACGCGTGTCTGGGAAAGAGCCATGAGCCAACTCCCGACGCTAGGGGGCTATGACTAGTCGGGCAGAGTGCTTAAACATAAGGGGTCAACTACTCAGGGAAATTAATATCAATAAGAGGAAGAACATGAATTTACATATATTGTAAAATACATTTTATTCGGATGATTATTTTCATCATCAGATGCTACTCATCCGATATCTTTATGTTGCAGGCCCAGCTCCGGATATGCGTGACAGGAACTCAGGGCTGCGAGCCTATCTCCTACACTCGGGGGCTGGACAAGTCTACCAAAATACACTCGGGATGCCCCATGAGGGCTATTTACCGAGTACTTGCGCCAGTCGGGACATCATCTTCCCCGGCTACACTCCATGTGCACTGACAACCGACTTCCGGCACTAGTCGGGGATCGTATATCACTCGGCTGGGTGAGGTACGCCCCATGAGGGTCGCTAGCCAAATCCTATGATAATGCAAGGTTCGGGTACCTCGCTTGGCTATAACTCTGTTGGGTAGGGTATGCCCCATGAGGGTCGCTAGCCGAATCCTATGCTAATGCAAGGTTCGGGTACCCTGCTCGGCTCTCCTGAAGTCAGAGAAGACTTACATCGTCAAAGCGGATCCGGAGTTCTCATGCACTGCGTCACACCTGAGGAGGGCAAGCAGATCCTGCAACACACCTGCTCGGGCACTTGTGGCAACCAGGCTGCATCCAGAACATAAGTCGGAAAGGCTTGTGAATAAGGATTTCTCTGGCTGATTGCGGTTACCGACACCAAAAAACTCATCCTGACATGCGATGGATGATACTTCTATAGAGCTATGCTGGATAGGTCGGCTCAGGCTGGCTTATTTGGTAGCAGCCACCAAGATATGAGTTCCTACAGTAGCATGCTCCATGTGGGCTGCCCGCAGGCTGAGTTGAAATTATAGCGCTAGTGCTACCAACAAGAGCCGATGAGGTAAGCAGATATGCTCCATGAGAACCTTATTGCTAAACATATATGTTTGGGTATCTGTTTTATCCACCAGGTCTCGAGGATATATCCTTATAAGGATCACAAGCTGGTCTTCATTAAAATTGGGGATGCAGGTATCTTTCTCGGGTACACCTGACCAAGCCGTGGATTTATTTTCATAAAGTGGTACTTGGCCTACATGCGTGGCCATCGGTTGCCATGAGCAACATTTTACCCGCTGACATGATGCGGAAGAGTCTAACTTTCGAGTAGTGCACTACTCGGGAGAGACTATAAATATCTATTCCCGCTGACATGACGCGGAGGAGTCTAACTTCTGGGTGGGACGCCACTCGGAAAAGACTATAAACCCCCCTTTCCAGCTGACATGAAGCTGAAGAGTCCCATATACGAGTAGCATCCTACTTGGTAAGACTATAAACATACATTCCGACTGACATGAAGTCAAAGAGTCCTACATACGAGTAGTTCCCTACTCGGCAAGACTATAAAATCATATTCAGGTTGACATGATACCGAAGAGTCTCATATACCAGTAGTATACTACTCGGGAAAGACTATAAGGTTAAAGATCTTTGACTTTATGTTTAATTGTCTTCACAATTAAGCACAAAGTCGGGGGCTACACCTAATAGGTGCGCCTATTCGGTGCACACTATTCATATATCTACATGAAGCCCTTCATAGCCTCGCCGCCAGCTGACATGAAGCAGGACTCGGGAGAAGCAGCACTCGGACAAAGAGTACTCGGGAGCAATGCACTCGGGAAGACTTCACCGTGGAGGATGAGCACTCGGCATCAGCTGTGACTCAACTATGAAGGTCTCAGGGGCTACTGTGGGTGCCATGGGCCCCGGGTACCTCATGACAAGCATATGGGCCACTCGGATAGAGGATGGGCCTAGCCTTGTAATTAGAGATATAGTTAGATTCGGCAGACTTTGCCTTGTATAGAAAGGAATATACAGTCCTAGTCGGGTGCGTTATATCTCTAAGAGGAGATCCCTTGGCCGTAATCCGGTTGGGACTCCTACCTTGTAACCCTGTCCCCCAGTATATAAGGGGAGGCAGGGCGCCCCATGAGAGGAGGTTGAGTTGGTTCATCAGAATCGCCACCATAATTCCTCAAAGGAATACACCCCAAACTAGACGTAGGGTATTACCTCACATCGAGGGCCTGAACCAGTATAAAATCTCTCTGTGTTCCTTTGCAATCCACCGAGTTTCCATCCGCCGAGTAGCCCCATATATTTATTGCCGGTGTAAAACATCGACAAATGGCCCCTCCCATAAGGGAGATAGTTTATGCCTGTCTTTGGTGGTTTGGATTTTTCTCAAAACGAGATCTCCCACCAAAAAGGCACGGCCACAAACATTACAACTGTGATAACGATGCAGGCCTTGATGATACCTTGCCGACTGGATAGTTGCGATGTCCCTTGCTTCTTCCAACTGATTTGACTCGACCGGTCGGTCTTCGTTTGATTTTTCTTCCGAGTGGGCCCAAACTCGTGGAGAGCCGAACTCCAACTTGGTTGGTAACACAGCCTCGGCACCAAAGACTAGGAAGAATGGGGATTGCCCTGTTGCCCGACTAACCGTGGTACGTATAGACCAAAGAACAGATGGAAGCTCTTGCACCCACCACCCTACGTATGGTTGTAATCAGTCGATTACCCTAGTCTTGATACCTTGTAAGACCATGCCGTTTGCCCGTTCGACCTGCCCGTTGCTCCGTGGGTGTGCCACTGAAGCATAACAGATCTTGATGCCGAAATTGTCACAGAAATCTTAAAAAAACTGTTAGTGAACTGAGTGCCGTTGTCCATTATGATGCGGTTGGGAACTCCAAATCGGTATATGATATTCATGATGAAGTCTTTTGCCCTTGCCGTTGTTATGGTAGCAACGGGTTTTGCCTCGATCCACTTTGTGAACTTATCCACTGTGACGAACAAGTGTGTGAACCCTCTTGGAGCTTTTTCGAACGGCCCGACCATGTCGAGGCCCCAAACAAAGGGCCAAGATATTGGAACTGTTTACAATTCTTGAGCTGGTAGATGTGTTTGCCGAGCAAAGAACTAGCATTGCTCGCATGTCTGAACGATGTCTTTGGCATCAGTGACTACAGTTGGCCAAAAGAATCTCTGCTTGTAAGCCTTTCCAACTAACATCCTTGATGCAGCTTGATTGCCACAGATGCCCGAGTGAATGGATTGCATAATCTGCTTGCCCTTCTCTAGTGACCGTTTCACCAGGCTGGGGGTTGGGGATCGACTCATCCCTCGCCGACCGCCAACGGATCACTTCTTGGCTGGGCAACTTCAGCTCGCTCTCCAGCCGTCTCAGCTTCACCGAGCCACAATCTGAAATCGGCCAAGAACTCCCTGGCGCACCCGCAGGATTCGTCGCCTTCGGCATGACTGGAGGTGGTGAGATTTGGGGGAAAGCAAATCGGGGGCTTGGAATAAACGAGGAAGATTGAAATCGCCCGAGTCCGGGTGGGGAACAGCGGCTGCTAACCCTAGCCGGGCGGGAGGCGAAAAGCTAGGCGCGAAGGTGGAAGACGAAGAGATTGGCCGATTTGGGGGAAGACGACGGAATCCTTTTCTCTCTCCCCGTCTTTTTATAGCCTGTACCGACTAGATGGGCCCAGGCCTGCACAGTCGGTATTGGGCCGACAAGATATGAGTTCCTACAGTAGCATGCTCCATGTGGGCCGCCTGCAGGCTGAGTTGAAATTATAGCGCTGGTGCTACTAACAGGAACCGATGAGGTAAGAGGATACGCTTCATGAGAGCCTTATTGCTAAACATATATGTTTGGGTATCTGCTTATCTCACAGGTCTCGAGGATATATCCTTACAAGGATCACAGGCTGGTCTTCATTAAAATTGGAGACGCAGGTATCTTTCTCGAGTACACCTGACCACGTAATGGATTTATTTTCATAAAGTGGTACTCGGCCTACATGCGTGGCCATCAGTTGCCATGAGCAACATTATTCCAGCCGACATGACGCTGAAGAGTCTAACTTTTGAGTAGTGCACTACTCGGGAGAGACTATAAATATTTATTCCCGCTGACATGATGCGAAAGAGTCTAGCTTTTGAGTGGGACGCCACTCGGAAAAGACTATAAACTCATATTCCGACTGACATGAAGTCGAAGAGTCTTATATACGAGTAGTTTTCTACTCGGCAAGACTATAAAGTTTATTCCGGTTGACATGATACCGAAGAGTCGCAAATACCCAAAGTAATCTACTCGGGAAAGACTTCCAGGTTAAAGATCTTTGACTTTATGTTTAATTGTTTTCACAATTGAGCACAAAGTCGGGGGCTACACCTAATAGGTGCGCCTATTCGGTGAACACTATTCATATATCTACATGAAGCCCTTCATAGCCTCGCTGCCAGCTGACATGAAGCGGGACTCGGGAAGACTTACTCGGACAAAGAGCACTCGGGAAGACTTCACCGTGGAGGATGAGCACTCGGCATCAGCTGTGACTCAACTATGAAGGACTCAGGGGCTACTGTGGGAGCCATGGGCCCCGGGTACCTCATTACCAGCACATGGGCCACTCGGATAGAGGATGGGCTAGACCATGTAATTAGAGATAAGATAGCACCCGGCAGGCTGTGCCTTGTATAATAAGGAAACATAGCCTTAGTCGGATAGGATTCTATCTCTAAGAAGGAAATCCCTTGGTCGTATCCGACTGGGATCCTTACCATGTACCCCTGTCCCCTAGTATATAAAGGGAGGCAGGGCGCCCCATGAGGGCACGCAAGATCATTGATCGCAAAACCACCTCAGAGGAATAACACCTCAACTGGACGTAGGGTATTACCTCACATCGAGGGCCTGAACCAGTATAATTCTCTTGTGTTCCTCTGCAATCCATCGAATTCTAGGTCGCCGAGTAGCCCCATAATATTATTGCCGGTGTAAAACATCGACAAGCCTATTCTACTTAAGTTATGAAGTTTTACTATGACTTTCCTATGTCTGCCCGAGTACAACTTTCTGCAGTGAACGTTTTTATTAAGTTCCTATAGATCAACTCGGTGTAGGCTATATGGTCAAGTAAAGCTAATGATAACTGAGTAATACTCTAAAGCTTGGTGGCATTGCACATATATTTACACATGTCCTTACAAAAATCCAGAATACACCGACTGCAAGATGTACTATTTTTACAGATCCAGGTCTCGGGTGATAATCTCTGCAGTCGGCCTCGCCTGGGCTATCAACTCCAACGCCTCCTTAGGAGTTGTCTCCTCAGCAAACCCCTCCCCGATGGCTTCAACGTCTGCCCTTGGGTAGATGGACTTGGTCATTGCCAGGGTTCGGGATACGCCGACAATGACGTGCTCATCCGAATACCTCTTCAGGGCACTCGGTGCATCCTCAAGGCGCGCCTCCACTTGGGTGATCGAGCTGCAGCTAGTTCCCACGGGGCGAGGATCCATGATGTCAAGGAGCCCTCTCATGAATCCCAGTAGGGCCTCTCGTGACTCCTTGACGACCCTTATCTCCTCTGCGTAAGCCTGAAATTGCGCTTGGGAATTGGCTCTAGCGGCTACCCGGGTTCACCGACAAGTAAACTTGTTAGGTAAAGCTACAGATGGAGTAATTAACGGATTGGTTAAGATCATTGTCAGAAGGGAGACTTACTGTCGTAGTCGGCCTCCCATCTGGCTATGGTCCTCTCTAGTTCAGTTTTTTCAACCTCGAGCTTGGTGTTGGCCTCCTTCAACTTGGCCCTCTCTTGCTCAAGGTCGGTTTTGGCCCCTGTCAGGTCGGCCTTATCTTTCTCAAGTTTGGCTCTGGCTCCCTCAACCTCCTTCATCTGTTCTTCTCCCTTCATTCGGGTCTTCAACTCGGCTTCGAGGGCTGCATGACAGATTAGTCAAGAACTCGACGTTGCAGTCAAGACTCAACTGGGCAGTCGGGAAATACGCAGCTAGAAAAATATATTAAGGATTTGGTTAAGAAGAAGTGTTCTAGAGGCTCACCTCTTATCTTCTTGGCTTGGTCCCAATTTTCGCTCCTGAGCTCAGTTACACCCTCCCTCAGCCAAGATTCCCTCTCCTGGCTGCGCCCCTCCACTTTGGCTTTCAAGGCCCAGAGTTGGTTCAACTCTTGGAGTTGGGGGGCGATTCGGTTCAGCACCTCATGCATTTTCCTCGAGCGATCAACAACTTTCTGCTCGGGGAGCAACAAGTCAATGCAGAATCAAGCGTCAAGAAATACTACCAAAATTCTAGTACGACAGGAACCATACCCGAATCCCCTTGGACGCGGCGAGTGTGGCACGAAGCAAGGCCTCACATTCCCTTTCCGCTGCCACCTCATCGACCTTGTAGGTCTGTGCAGTTTCGTCAGGCGCCATCCACTGGAACGTCCTCAGGAACCTGCGCGGAGGGGCCTCGATCCTGGGGCGGTCGGGTCGGTCTGAAGGAAGGGACAGCGCCGCCGACAACGACGACGACCAGGATGGCGACGGACTCCTGGCCCCCGACTCGGTGGCCTCTAAGGCCTCGGGGGCTGGCTTAGGAGCTGTAGAGGCAGCTTCGACATCGGGCGCTAGCTCAGGAGCTACAGAGGTGGCTTCGACATCGGGCGCTGGCTCAGGGGCTGGAGCGGCAGCTTCGGGAATCGCCCCTTGGCCGGTCAGGGTTGGCGACCTTGCAGTCGGGGCGGTCTCAGTCTCTACAACCGGGGCCGCCACCGGCTCAGCAGGCACGTTCATTGGCTCTGAATCAATTGAGGCAAGGTCGACAGCAGAGGCAGTCGATGTGACTTCCTTAAGATTAATGTCGACCCGTTTCCTGCATAACAAGTCAAGCATCAAGGCGCTACAATGCTGAACATGATCTTCAGAAGACCCAGAATGGCCTACCTCTTGGAGAACTTGAGCTTTTGTCCGGGAGATCCAGAGTGCGGCACTGGAGGGCTGCTGGCTATCGGGCCTGAGGGCGCGACAGTCGGCGGTGGCATTTCTGTTCTGGTCGGCCCCGCTCGCAGCGTGGTTGGCTAGGGCCCTCGGGTACTCGGCGGCGCTGGGGTCGACCCATGCTCGGCTGTGCTTGGGTTGGGCTCGATGTTATTGAGCTTGACCGCGCCGGTCCCGGTTTGGGACTCGATGGCCTGGGTGCTGCGCCGATGGGGTCCCTTATCCTTAAACCCCCGGCTGTGGCACTCGGTCTCACGACCTTCCCCTTGCCCCGATCTACAATTGGTTTCTTCCCGGCTCTCTCAGAGTCGGGCTGGGCGGTAGAAGGACTTCCCGGCCTCTTCTTGGACTTTGTGGCCGATAATGGACAGGAGTCACATCAAAATCTTTGCACCACTACAGACAATTCAACAATATACATTGCACGACTCTGAGCAACTATGAATACAAGTCTACAAACATTTATCACAGAAGAGCAACAAGGGTTACCTCGGGACGAGGCCGGTTTCGGCTATAAGCTGCGATGGAGCGCTCTGTGTCCTCGGTTTCGATCACCCCATTGAAGAAATAAGTGAACAATATTTCAGCCACTTTTTCCTAGGCGATCACTTCTCGGCTTTCTCGGTCGGGGTCATTCTTCCCTTGGTAATCCTAGCAAAATTTGCTTCTCAGCTTGAGTGGCTAGATGCGCCGAGTCAGGAAGCGCTTGGCCGGTCAGCCCGGCCGACTTGAATCTGTCCAACCTCGCCAGCAACTGATGCACCTGGCCCATCTCCTCGAAGGTTGGATCCGACGACCAGCTGGGCAAGACCGCCGGGGGCTTTCCGGTGAATGGAGGCAGGGAGGGTTCCAGATCAGAACAGTAGAACCACTCCTTATGCCAACCTTTCAAGGAGGATTTCAAAGGAAGATTGATATAAATTTTCTTCATCTCACTCCTCAACTGAAGGCCAGCCCCCCAATCACCTAGACCCTATTCTTAGAAGGTTGGGGCTTAATGTGGAACAAGTGCCTGAAGAAATTCAAATGGGGCTCTACACCCAGATAGCACTCGCAAAGAGTCACAAAGATAGAGATTTGCAGGATTGAGTTGGGATTCAGAATCACCAACTCCAATCCGTAGAAACTAAGAAGACGGCAGAGGAATGTGCAGGACGGAAGAAACAAACCCGGTCAAAGAAAGAAGCAAAAACGACAATTTCGCCGGCTTGGGGATTTGGAACCGACTCACCCTTAGCCGGGCGCCAGCAGATGACATCGTGGCTTTGCAGCCGTAGCGACTTCTCCAGCTTCTCCAACTTCAACCGGCTGCAATCTGAGGTCGGCCACCCCTCATCCGACGCCCCGGCGAAATCTGGAACCTTCAGCATTTTCGAGGGGATAGGAAACTTGGGGGAAATGTGGTCGGGGGCTTGGAATAGACAAGGGAAGGCGGAATCGCTCGAGCTTTGTTCGGGAGAAGCAAACAATGGCAAACCCTAGCAGAGCAGGAGGTGAAATTTCCGCGTGGAGCTGGGAAGACGAAACGATTGGTCACTTGGGGAAGATAGAGGAATCTTTTCTCTCCCCCCAGCCTTTATAGAGCCTGCGCCAACTAATGGGCTTGGGCCAACACAGTCGGTGCTGGGCCATCAAGATATGAGTTTCTACAGTAGCATGCTCAATATGGGCCGTACGCCGGCTATGTTAAAATCGTAATATAGGGGCTACCAACAGAAACCGATGAGGTAAACAGATATGCTTCATGAAAGCCTTATTGCTAAACACATGTGTTTGGGTATCTGTCTTATCCACCAGGTATCGAGGATATATCCTTATAAGGATCACAAGCTGGTCTTCATTAAAATTGGGGATGCAGGTATCTTTCTCGAGTACACCTGACCACGCAATGGATTTAATTTCATAAAGTGATACTCGGCCTACATGCTTGGCCAACAGTTGCCATGAGCAACATTATTCCAGCCGACATGACGCTGAAGTGTCTAACTTTCAAATAGTGCACTACTCGGGAGAGACTATAATTGTCAATGTTTTACACCAGCAATAGAACTATAGGGCTACTCGGCAAGGGGAAACTCGGTGGATTGCAGAAGGACACAAAGAGATTTTATACTGGTTCAGGCACTCGATGTGAGGTAATGCCCTACGTCCAGTTGTGGTGTTATTTCTCTGATGGGTTGTGTTGATCAATGATCTTCTGTGCCCTCATGGGGTGCCCTGCCTCCCTTTATATACTAGGGGACAGGGGTACATGATAAGGATTCTAGCCGGATACGGCCAAGGGATTTCCTTCTTAAAGATAGAACCTCGTTCGACTAAGACCATGTTTTCCTTATCGTACAAGGCAAAGTTTGCCGGGTGCTATCTTATCTCTAACTACATGATTCGGCCCATCCTCTATCCGAGTGGCCCATATGTAGGTGGTGAGGTACCCGGAGCCCATGGCCTCCACAATAAATATCTTTTCCAGCTGACATGACGCTGAGGAGTCTAACTCCTGAGTGGGACGCCACCCGGGAAAGACTATAAACCCTTTTTCCGGCTGACATGAAGCTGAAGAGTCCCATATACGAGTTGCATGCTACTTGGCAAGACTATAAATTATATTCCGGTTGACATGATACCGAAGAGTCTCATATACCAGTAGTATACTACTCGGGAAAGACAACAAGGATAAAGATCTTTGACTTTATGTTTAATTGTCTTCACAATTAAGCACAAAGTCGGGGGCTACACCTAATAGGTGCGCCTATTCGGCGCACACTATTCATACATCTACATGAAGCCCTTCATAGCCTCGCTACCAGCTGACATGAAGCAGGACTTGGGAAGAAGATATACTCGAACAAAGAGTACTCGGGAAGCAATGCACTCGGGCAATCTTCACCATGGAGAATGAGCATTCGGCATCAGCTGTGACTCAACTATGAAGGTCTCTGGGGCTACTGTGGAGACCATGGGCCCTGGGTACCTCACCACAAGCTTATGGGCCACTCAGATAGAGGATGGGCCGAATCTTGCAGTTAGAGATATAGTAGCACCCGGTAGATTTTGCCTTGCATAATAAGGAATATACAATCTTAGCAAGGTAAGATGTATCTCTAAGAAGGAAATCCCTTGGCCGTATCCGGCTGGGATTCCTACCTTGTACCCCGGCCCCCTAGTATATAAGGGGAGGTAGGGCATCCCATGAGGGTAGAAAACAGACAGATCATTGATCGACACAAATCCTCAAAGGAATACCACCACAACCAGACGTAGGGTATTACCTCACATCGAGGGCCTGAACCAGTATAAATCTCCCCGTGTTCCTTTGCAATCCATCAAGTTTCCCCTTGCCGAGTAGCCCTATAGTTATATTGCCGATGTAAAACATCGACAATGCTTGGCCAACAATTGCCATGAGCAAAAGTCATTCTAGTTGACATGATACTGAAGAGTCTAACTTCCGAGTGATATACTACTCGGGAAATACTTAAAAATATTCTGGCTGACATGATGCCGAAGTCTCATATACCAGTAGTGCACTACTCGGGAAAGACTACAAGGTTAAAGATCTTTAACTTTATGTTTAATTGTTTCACAATTAAGCACAAAGTCAGGGGCTACACCTAATAGGTGTGCCTATTCGGCGCACACTATTCACATTTCTACATGGAGCCCTTCATAGCCTCGCTGTCAGTTGACATGAAGCAGGACTTGGGAGAAGAAGCACTCAGACAAAGAGTACTCGGGAGCAGTGCACTCAGGAATTCTTCACCGTGGAGGGTGAGCACTCGGCATCAACTGTGACTCAACTATGAAGGTCTCAGGGGCTGCTGTGGAAGCCATGGGCCCCAGGTACCTCATGACAAGCATATGGGCTACTCAGACAAAGGATAGGCATAGCCTTGTAATTAGAGATATGATAGAACTTGGTAGACTTAGCCTTGTACGATAGGGAAAATACAGTCCTAGTCGGGAACATTATATCTCTAGAAGGAGATCGCTTGGTCGTAGTCTGACTGGGAGTCCTACTTTGTAACCTTGTCCCCCAATATATAAGAGGAGGCAGGGCACCCCCTGAGGGTAGAAGACATCGCAAGATCACCAAGATCGCGATCATACATCCCCAAAGGAAATACACCACAACTGGACGTAGGATATTACCTTATCTCGAGGGCTTGAACCAGTATAAACCTTTCGTGTTCCTTTGCAATCCATCAAGTTTCGGTCCGGTGAGTAGCCCTATATATTTATTGCCAGTGTAAAACATTGACAAACAACGTTGTGGCAGTTGTTGAACACAGCTGATGCGATCCTCGAGGATGGACGAGTACCAGAAAGTTATGAACGGGCCATGCCCTTTCCACCCAGAGGGGTGGCACGTGGCTAAAAACTATTTCATGCTCAAGAAGGTTGCTTCCGATCAAACATCGATGTCTGGTGACAACAAAGACAAGGATAAGCTAGATCAGGGCGCAGCCAGTGACTACCAAGATCCCCAGGCTGAGCTCAATCACATCTTTGGAGGGCCATCTGCATACAAGTCCAAGAGAAAACAGAAGCTAATAGCTCGAGAGGTCAACTTGGTCTCGCCAGATGCCCCCAATACCTGTGCTGGTCAGAGACGGCAATCACATTCGACCACGCGGACCATCCCGACCAAGTCACGCATCTAGGGTGTTACCCACTCGTCCTAGACCCGGTCATCAGGAGTATCAAGTTGAAGAAGGTTCTCAATATATTGTTCACCAAAACGCTTGAAGAGATGAAGATCCCTCAATCTGAGCTACGGCCGAGTACCACTCCCTTCCACAGGGTAATCCTCGACCTCGCTTCCACTCCACTCGAACAGGTCACTCTGTCAGTTACTTTTGTCACACGAGAGAATTTCTGCACAAAGAACATCTGCTTTGTGGTTGCCGACTTCGAGACCACGTATCACGCCATACTTGGACGGCCCGCGCTTGCTAAATTCATGGCGGTGCCCCATTATACATACATGGTGCTAAAGTGTGGAGGCCATGGGTCCTGGGTACCTCATGAGAAGCTATTGGGCCACTCGGACAGAGGATGGGCCTAACCTTGTAATTAGGGATACAATAGGACTCGGCATACATAACCTTGCACGACAAGGCTAGGATATAGTCCTAGTCGGGCACGTTGTATTCCTAGAAGGAAACCCCTTGGTTAGAGTCCGACTGGGATTCCTACTCTATAACCCTGTCCCCTGGTATATAAAGGGAGGCAGGGCGCCCCCTGAGGGCAAGATCAGAATCATAGCGCAATCTCATAAGAGAAACCTCAAAGGCAATACACCAAAACTAGACGTAGGGTATTACCTCATCTCGAGGGCTTGAACCAGTATAAATTGTTTCGTGTTCCTTTGCAATCCATCAAGTTTAGGTCTCACAAGTAGCCCCATATTATTATTGCTAATATAAAACATCGACAGTTGGCACGCCAGGTAGGGGCTTCATCGAGATCATCTTCAACAAGCCTGATGGATCCAATCACCAGAGTCGACGGCATCAACTTCTTCCCTAGGCAAACAATCACCTTCGGGAGCCTCAACTTCGTCACCGACAAATTCGGCAACCTCACCCTGTCCGACTCGGATCCAATTCGATCAGCCAGGGACCAAGCCGACTCCGTGCCGGTCGGCCCATGTAACACCGCAGCAACCCTCCTCAACATGTTGCGGCAATCTTCAACACGCCCGGGTTTCAGGACAACTCTTTCTTTGGGTGTTCGACTCGGACTTGACCTCGAGCCAACGGAGATCAGGCTAAGAAAGCGAGTGATCATCAATCTCCGGTCCGGACTTGGCGATGCCGTGGATATTCTCAATCAACATCCCATGCGGCAAACCCAATCCCCTAGAGTTCAACTCGGATATGGCCTGGAGCCGCTTGACATTGGATCTAGGGAGGTCGGAGTTGTGGTTACCCCCATCAACTACACTGATTCCGACTCCAAGTCAAATAGTAGTTCGAACAGCAACTCGGCAAGCTTCCCCCCGCCCCACGAAATCTTCATGGCGTCCAAGGGCTCTACCCCCACTCAGGAGCCACGCCGACTATGTGAGCAGCAAGAAGAGGAGGCTCGCTGACTGCGAGAACAACAGGAGGAAGAAGTAAGACGCCTGGATGCCGAGCATGACGCCCGCAACGACAATCTGCGCAGGGCTGGGCGGACTGCTCAATAACAAATCCTCCAAACCCGAGTCGGCAACCATGACATCTTCGTAACGCCTCAGCAAAACATCGTGGTACTGGACACGCTCCAGTTTGGGCCTGATCACCAGGCCACCCCAACTATAGCAAGGATAAAAGCCATGATCACCACTGCCACATGTCAGCAGCACCAACAATTGGGCGATACCCTCATACCGACCAACCAGTCGGCTTCTCCAACAGCGATCTCATCCGCTTCGACACGACACCGAGCAGCTGGCTCCAATCAGCCACACACGGAGTCACGCCAGACGTCACTCAGCAACCCCAACAATGACCAGCAGTGTCGACATCAGAACGACTGTTGGGACAACCAAGATCTCTGTGGCCGACTACGACATGATCTTTGACGAGACATCAACGCACGAAGCCGCGAATGCGAGGAAGATGAGTAGCGCCGACTGAAAGACAAGAATGAGCACTTCGGCCTCCACCACGAGTGGTTTCACTGCCGTAGTCGGAGTCGGAGCCCTCACGCAGATGAAGGAGTATCGGCCTTCACCCAGGAGCTGCAACAGGTTGCCTGGCCATCGGGTTTGAAGCCGACTGGAATCGAGAAGTACGACGGCAAGACCAATCCTGAGTCCTGGCTCACGATCTACACTCTGGCGATCCGAGCAGCTGGAGGAGATCACAAGGCCATGGCTAACTACCTCCCAGTCGCTCTAACCGACTCGGCAAGGACATGGCTAATAGGACTCCTAAAGAGGTCAATCGGCTCCTTGGGAGAACTCCGGGAACTCTTTATCACCAACTTCCAGGGAACTTACGAGAGGCCATCTTCTAAGCACGATCTCTATCAGTTGCACCAAAGGAAGAACGAGTCTCTTCATGAGTTCATCAAGAGGATTTCTGAGAAGCGGAATTCGATCCCAATGATCAAGGACAAGGTCGTCATCGCCACCTTCCACAAGGGAGTCAAAGATGCCCCATTCATTGCCAAGTTCACTCAGAAACCTCCCGCTTCTGTCAAGGCTCTTTTTGATATGGCAAACAAGTACGCCGACTCGGCCAACGCGGTCGCTCAGGCTCTCAACAACAAAAAAGAGCCCCAGCAGAAGGACAAGAAAGATAACGATGAGCCAACACAAAACATGCCCGGTAACCGTAAGCGGAAGTCGGATAACATGGTGGCTACCGTGGAGCGTACTTAGCCGTGAGCCCCGAGGAATAACGAATACTGAAAAGTGATGAATGGACCATGCCCCTTTCATCCAAAGGGCAAGCACGCAGCTAAGGACTGCTTCATGCTCAAGAAGTTTGCCTCCGAGCAGGCTTCAATATCTGGCACCGATAAAGACAAGGACAAGCCAGATTCGGGTGAAGCCGGCGATTACCAAGACCCCCAGGCTGAGCACAACCACATCTTCAGAGGGCCGACTATGTACAAGTCCAAGAGGAAGCAGAAGCTAACAGCACACGAAGTCAACTCAGTCTCTGCAGCAGATGCCCCCAATACTTGCGCTGGTCAGAAACGCCAATCACGTTTGACCACACAAATCATCCCAATCGGGTTACTCATCCAGGACGCTATCCACTCGTCCTGGACCCGGTCATCAGGAGCATCAAACTGAAGAAGGTTCTCATTGATGGGGGTAGTGCTCTCAACATTCTGTTCACCAAGATGCTAGAAGAGATGAAGAGCTATGGCCGAGTACAGCACCCTTCCATGGGGTAAGCCCCGGCCTGTCTTCGACTCCACTCGGACAGATAACTTTGCGAGTTACTTTTGGCACGCGGGATAACTTTCGTACCGAGAATACTTGTTTCGAGGTCACTGACTTCGAGACCATGTACCACGCGATACTCGGACGGCCGGCACTAGCCAAATTCATGGCAGTGCCGCATTACACCTACATGAAGCTCAAGATTCCAGGACCAGCCGGAGACCTTTCTCTTCGTAGCGATGTCAAGCAAGCCTTCACCTGCGACAAGGAGAGCTATGAACTGGCTCAATCTCAAGAAGCGACAGTCGGGCGCAACAACATCCGACTAGCCGCCACAACGGCAAGCAAGGACGATCAAGTTACGGCGAGAAAAGTAGCCAAGTCTGGAATTTCAGCGGACTCTGACATGAAGAAAATCCCCCTAGACCCTTCCGACCCCTCCAAAACTGTTCTTATCAAGACCGGACTCGAACCCAAATAGGAAGACATGCTTGTCGGTGCCATGGGCCCGGGGTACCTCATGAGAAGCTATTGGGCCACTCGGATGGAGGATGGGCCTACCCTTATAATTAGGGATATGATGGAACTTGGCAGACTTAACCTTGTATGATAGGGAAAATACAATCCTAGTCGGGCACGTTATATCTCTAGAAGGAGATCTCTTGGTCGTAGTCCGACTGGGACTCCTACTTTGTAACCCTATCCCCCAGTATATAAGGGGAGGCAGGGCACCCCCTGAGGGCAAGACATCGCAAGATCACCAAGATCGCGTTCATACATCCTCAAAGGAAATACACCACAACTGGACATAGGGTATTATCTCATCTCGAGGGCTTGAACCAGTATAAATCTTTTGTGTTCCTTTGCAATCCATCAAGTTTTGGTCCGACGAGTAGCCCTATATATTTCTTGCCGGTGTAAAACATCGACAGTGCTCGTCACCTTCCTCCAAACAAACAGGGATATCTTTGCTTGGAAACCTTCCAACATGCCTAGTGTACCAAGGGAGGTGATCAAGCATTCCCTCAATGTCAAGCCGGACACCAAGCCAGTGAAACCACGGCTACGGCGCTTCGCACAGGACCACAAAGATGCTATTCAGGAGGAGATAACCAAGCTCCTCACAGCCGGGTTCATCAAAGAGGTCTACCACCCGGATTGGCTGGCAAACCCAATCTTGGTCCGAAAGAAAGGTAAATGGCGCATGTGCGTCGACTACACCGACTTGAATAAAGCGTGCCCCAAAGATCCATTTGGTCTACCCGAAGCCCAGCAAGCCTTCAAAAACTTCAAAAAATTCCTCACATCACCACCAGTGTTGGCGTCACCTATGCCCCAGGAACCACTAATGTTTTACTTGGCGGCAACCACTCAGGTAGTCATCACGGTGCTAGTAGTCGAGCGATTAGAGCCAGGTCATATACAGAAAATTTAACAGCCAGTCTACTTCGTTAGCGAGGTCCTAGCCGACTCCAAGATGAAATATCCTCAAGTCTACAAGCTGTTATATGGCCTACTCATCACTGTCCGGAAGTTGGTGCACTATTTTTAGTCGCATCAAGTCACCGTTGTCACATCGTATCCACTCGGGGACGTCCTACACAATCGCGAGGCCACTGGCAGAATCGTTAAATGGGCGCTCGAGTTGATGGCATTTGACATCATTTTTCAACCACGGACAGCAATCAAATCTCAAGCTCTAGCCAACTTTATGGTCAAGTGGACAAAAGTTCAGATGACTACAAACACGGACATGATAGAGTATGTACTTTGACGGTACTTTACGGATTGGCAGCACGGGGGCTGGCGTTGTGTTGACGTCACCTACCGGCGAAAAACTCAAGTACGTCCTCCATATTCACTTTCCGGCTTCCCGCAAAGATGCTATTTGAGAGGAGATAACCAAACTCCTTGTACCAGGGTTCATCAAAGAAGTCTATCACCCGGATTGGCTGGCAAACCCAGTTCTGGTCCGGAAGAAGAATGGTAAATGGCGCATGTGTGTCGACTACACCAACTTAAACAAGGCATGCCCCATGGATCCATTTGGTCTACCCAGGATAGATCAGGTGGTCGACTCCATTGCGGGGTGCGAGTTGCTTAGTTTTCTTGACTGTTATTCGGGATATCATCAAATCAGCCTCAAGGAGAAGGACAACCTAAAGACTTCTTTTATCATGCCATTCGGTGCATACTGCTACATCACTATGCCGTTCGGGTTGAAAAATATTGGTGCAATGTATCAACGTGCTATCCAGCGGTGTCTTCACACTCAACTCGGGTGCAATGTGGAGGCATATGTCGATGATGTGGTAATCAAGACCGAAGTCAAGGAACATCTCATCGCCGACTTAGAAGAAACTTTTCAAAGCCTTCAGAGATTCAGGATGAAGTTGAACCCGGAAAAGTGCATCTTCAGAGTACCTTCGAGAAAGTTACTCAGCTTCATCATATCCAACCAAGGCATCGAGGCTAATCAAGAGAAAATCAATGCTATCATGAACATGGCACCCCCAACTAGCCAGAAGGACATACAGAAGCTAACTAGATGCATGGTGGCACTCAGCAGATTCGTTTCCCTACTCGGAGAACGAGGCATGCCCTTTTTCAAATTATTGAAGAAAGTCGATAATTTTCAATGGACTCTAGAAGCTCAGCAAGCCTTTGAAGAATTCAAGAAATTCCTCACGTCTCCACCCGTGTTGGCATCACCCATGCCCCAAGAACCACTTATGATGTATCTGGTGGCAACTTCTCAGGTAGTCAGCATGGTGATGGTCGTAGAGTGGGCAGAGCCTAGGCATACACAAAAAGTACAGAGGCCAGTCTACTTTGTCAGTGAAGTCTTAGGCGACTCCAAGATAAGATATCCTCAAGTCCAGAAACTGCTCTATGGTTTGCTTATAATTGTCCAGAAGTTGGTGCACTATTTCCAGTCGCATCAGGTTACAATCGTCACATTGTATCCACTCGGGGATATCCTACACAATCGCAAGGCCTCTGGCCGAATCGCTAAATGGGTGCTCAAGCCGATGGTGTTTGATATTGTTTTTCAACCTTGGACAGTAATCAAGTCACAAGCACTTGCTGACTTCGTAGCAGAGTGGACAGAGGTTCAGACGGCTACACCAATGGACAAGTTAGAATACTGGACGATGTACTTTGATGGTTCTCTACGGATCGGCGGAGCAGGGGCTAGCGTTGTCCTGACGTCACCCACCGGAGAAAAGTTCAAATATGTCCTTCAAATTCACTTTCCAGCATCCCACAACATCGCCGAGTACGAGGCACTCATCGTCGGGCTCCGCATCACCATATCACTCGGCATCCACTGACTGGTAGTACGCGGGGATTCTCAACACGTGGTCAATCAAGTCATGAAAGACTGGACGTGTCTGGACGACAACATGGCGGCATACTGTTAGGAGGTACGAAAGCTAGAAAACAAGTTCGACAGGCTGGAGATTACACACATGCTATGTCAATACAATGAAGCTGCAGACGAGTTCTCCAACATGGGATCCAAACGAGAAGTGGTCTTGACTGGAATTTTTGTCGAGTAGCTATTGGAGCCGTCAGTCAAGAAGAAACCAGTACTCAAGCACTCGGGGGCTGAACCTACCCCGGCAACAAATGAAGTACTAATTATCTCTCAAGATTGGCGAACTCCAATCATCAGGTTCCTCCTCGAAGACGAGCTCCCAGAAGACCGCAGTGAAGCCAAGCGGATCAAACGTCAAAGCAAGTGTTTCCTTATAGTCGCAGAATATCTCTATCGTCAAAGTGCATCCGGAGTCCTCATACGCTACGTCACACCTAAGGAGGGCAAGCAAATTCTGCAGTCCATCCACTCGGGCATCTGTGGCAACCATGCTGCATCAAGGACGTTAGTCAGAAAGGCTTACAGACAAGGGTTTTTCTGGCCAACTGCAGTTACAAACGCAAAAGACATAGTTTGGACATGCGATGGATGTCCGTTCTTTGCGCCGCAAATACATCTTCCAGCTCAGGAACTACTAACAATTCCAATCTCTTGGCCCTTTGCAGTTTGAGGGCTTGACATGGTCGGGCCGTCCAAAAAAGCACCAGGAGGGTTCACACACTTGTTCGTCACAGTGGACAAATTCACAAAGTGGATCAAGGCAAAACCCGTTGCTACCATAACAGCAGCAAGGGGAAAAGAGTTCATCATGAGTATTGTACATTGATTTGAGTTTCCAACCGCATTATAATGGACAATGGCACTCAGTTCACTAGCAGCGTTTTTCAAAATTTCTTTGGCGACTTTGGCATCAAGATCTGTTATGCTTCTGTGGCACACCCACGAAGCAATGGGCAGGTTGAGCGTGCCAATGGCATCGTCGTACAAGGTATCAAGACTAGGGTGTTCGACCGACTACAACCATATGCAGGGCGGTGGGTGCAAGAACTTCCATCCATTCTCTGGTCCTTAAGAACCACGGTTAGTCGGGCCACAGGGCAATCCCCTTTCTTCCTAGTCTATGGTACTGAGGCTGTGTTACCAACAGAGTTGGAGTTCAGCTCAGCACGAGTTCGGGCATACTCAGAAGCAAAATCAATTGAAGACCGACTGGTCGAACTAGATCAGTTGGAGGAAGCAAGGGACATCACAACTATCTAGTCGGCAAGGTATCTTCAAGGCCTGAGTTGTTATCACAATCGGAATGTTCATGGCCACACCTTTTCAGTGGGAGATCTCATTTTGAGAAAAATCCAAACCACCAAAGACAGGCATAAATTATCTCCCTTATGAGAGGGGCCATTCATTATCGCTAAGGTGACATGACCGGGCGCCTACTGACTAAAGTCAGAAGACGGCGTTCTAATCAACAACTCATGGAACATAGAACAACTACGTCCTTTCTATACCTAAGTTTTGTACTCCTTTTATGCATATAAATAAAGTTCATTGCTCTGACTCACTACGTCGCTTGTTCCAACCGAGTAGTGAGTCGGGGGCTACATGATATTACATGCCTATCGTCGGTAGTAAAGTCCGTTCTTGTTTTATCTAAGTCATGAAGTTCTACAACAACTATGATAAGTTTTCCCGAGTATAGTCTTGTCGATGCTTTGCACCGGCAATAATACTATGGGGCTACTCGGCGAGGGTGAATTCGGTGGACTGCAGAGGAACACAGGAGAATTATACTGGTTCAGGCCCTCAAGGTGAGGTAATACCCTACGTCCAGTTGAGGTGTTATTCCTCTGAGGTGTATGGTGATCGATGATCTTGTTCTTCTTCGCCCTGAGGGGCGCCCTGCCTCCCTTTATATACTAGGGGACAGGGGTACATGATAAGGATCCCAGCCGGATACGGCCAAGGGATTTCCTCCTTAGAGATAGAGTCCTATCCGACTAAGACTATGTTTCCTTATTACACAAGGCAAAGCCTGCCGGATGCTATCTTATCTCTAATTACATGGTTCGACCCATCCTCTATCCGAGTGGCCCATGTACTAGTAATGAGGCACCCGGGGCCCATGGCCTCCACAGTAGCCCCTGAGACCTTCATAGTTGAGTCACAGCTGATGCCGAGTGCTCGTCCTCCACGGTGAAGGTTGCCCGAGTGCAGTGCGCCCGAGTACTCTTTGTCCGAGTAAGTCTTCTCCTGAGTCCTGCTTCATGTTAGCTGGCAGCGAGGCTATGAAGGGCTTCATGTAAATATATGAATAGTGTGCACCGAATAGGCGCACCTATTAGGTGTAGCCCCCGACTTTGTGCTTAATTGTGAAGACAATTAAACATAAAGTCAAAGATCTTTAACCTGGAAGTCTTTCCCGAGTAGATTACTTACTGGTATTTGCGACTCTTCGGTATCATGTCAACTGGAATAAACTTTATAGTCTTGCCGAGTAGGAAACTACTCGTATATAGGACTCTTCGACTTCATGTCAGTCGGAATATGTGTTTATAGTCTTGCCGAGTAGGATGCTACTCGCGTATGGGACTCTTCCGCGTCATGTCAGCTGGAAAAAAGGGGTTTATAGCCTTTTTCGAGTGGCGTCCCACTCGGAAGTTAGACTCCTCCGCATCATGTCAGCGGGAAAAGATGTTTATAGTCTCCCCCGAGTAGTGCACTACTCGAAAGTTAGACTCTTCCGCATCATGTCAGTGGGTAAAATGTTGCTCATGGCAACTGATGGCCACGCATGTAGGCCGAGTACCACTTTATGAAAATAAATCCACGGCGTGGTCAGGTATACCCGAGAAAGATACCTGTATCTCCAATTTTAATAAAGACCAGCTTGTGATCCTTGTAAGGATATATCCTCGAGACCTGGTGATTAAAACAGGTACCCAAACATATATGTTTTGGCAATAAGGCTCTCATGAAGCATACCTGTTTACCTCATCGGCTCCTGTCAGTAGCACCAGCGCTATAATTTCAACTCAGCCTGCGGGCGGCCCACATGGAGCATGCTACTGTAGGAACTCATATCTTGTTGGCCCAGTGCGGACTGTGTAGGCCCAAACCCATCTAGTTGGCATCGGCTCTATAAAAGCAGGGAGAGAGAAAAAGATTCCCTCATCTTCCCCAAATCAGCCACCCGCTTCGTCTTCCGCACTTCGCACCAATTTTCGGCCTCCGCTCGGCTAGGGTTAGCTACTGCCATTCCCACCCGAACTCGGGCGATTCCGATCCTCTCTGTTTGGTCCAAGCCCCCGATTTGCTTTTCCCCCAAATCTCATCGCCTCTAGTCATGCCGAAGGCTTCAGATCTTGCGGGGGCGCCGGAAAGTTCTTGGCCGGTGTCGGATTGTGGCTCGATGAAGCTGAAGCGGCTGGAAAGTGAACTGAAGTTGCCTAGCCAAGAGGTGATTCGCTGGCGACCGGCCAGGGATGAGTCGAGCCCGAATCCCCAACCGGGTGAGAGGGTAGTTTTTGCCTTTTTTTTTGATCGAGGCTTGTGCCTTCCGTCTTCTGATTTCTTCCGCCGTATCCTTGACTTCTACGGGCTGGAGTTGGTGCATTTGAACCCCAACTCGATTCTTTAGATCTCCATCTTTGTCACTCTGTGCGAGTGCTATTTGGGTGTGGAACCCCATTTCAACTTCTTTAGGCATTTGTTCCACATTAAACCTCAGCCCTCCAAAAATAGCATCAATGTAATTGGGGGGGCTAGTCTTCAATTGAGGAGTGATAGGAAAAAGTCATATCTTGATCTTCCCTTGAAATCCTCCTTAAAGGACTGGCACAAGGAGTGGTTTTATTGCGCAGATCTTGCTCCCTCCTTGCGGCCATTCACCGGCTCGCCGCCGGTAGTTTTGCCGAATTGGTCGGCGGACCCGACTTATGAAGAGTGGGTCAAGTGCACCAGCTACTGACGAAGCTGAATAATTTCAAGAAGGCCGGCCTGACCGGTCCCTGGGTAGCCAGGCGGTTCCTGACTCGGCGCTTCCAGCCGCGGAAGCTGAGGAGCGCGTTTGGCTGGGACTACCAGGGGAAACATGACCCTGACCGGGTCAGCCGGGAATCGGCCTACGAGCGGAAGGTGACTGAGACCCTGTTTGGGTATTTCTCCAGCGGGGTGATTGAGACCGAGGACAAGAAGAGACGCATTGCATCTTACAGAAGCAGCTGGCCCCGGTCCGAGGTAACATCCGTCTTCCCTTTGTAGCGCGTGCCTGTGGACTCGGATGTCTAAGTCCCCGGCAGTATGTTATGTATCTTGTTGAATTTCTTGTAGTGGTGCGTGGAGTTTGATGAGGACTCCCGCCCGTTGTCGGCCGTCGCGTCGAAGAAGAGGCCGAGAAGTCCCTCTGCTGCCCAACCCGACTCCAAAAGAGCAGGGAAGAAGCCGATATTATATCGGGGCGAGGGGGCCATGACGGCGCGTGCCATGGCCGGAAGCCTAAAGATAAGGGATGCCGTTGCCTCGACGCCCAACGGTCAAGTCCCAGGTTGAGGACCTGCGGGTTTTGAGCCCAACGTTGTCGAATCCGGCCGCAGCGTCACCGTGGGGCCGGCTAGAGCAGACGCCTAGGGACGGAGACCCCCAAGCCGACCACACCGGAGTCGGGGCCGACTCGGGTTGATGCGCCTCCGCCGATTGTGACGCCGACCGGGCCGACTGCCGGAGCTAGTGCTTCGCCGGGGGCTGGGTCGCCCGGCAAGAAGCTGAAGTTCTCCAAGAGGTGCGTTGCTCCGGGTCTTCTGAAAGCCCTGTGTGTTGACGCAGTGTCGTGACGCATTGTTTCGTCATGCAGGAAGCGGGCCGATATCGATCTCAAGGAGGTCGACCCGACCGTTCCACTTGATGAGCCTGCCCCAGCCGAGCCAGCGGCCGCGGACACACCTGTTGAGCCGGTGGCCAGCTTGGTCGTGGAGACCGAGGTGGCCCCGACTGTAGGGTCGCTGCCGCCACCCGACCGAGAGGTGGCTGCTAAGGCTGAGGCCCCAGCCCCCGAAGCGCCGCTCGTCGCGGAGGCCACGGACGGAGCCCCTGAGCCGGTCCCCGAAGTCACGGGGGACGGTGGCACGGAGGCCAGGACCCCATCGCCATTGTGGTCGTCGTCGTCGCCGTCGCCGCCGCCGGAGATCCCGCATCTGCCCCGGATCGAAGCTCCTCCACGCGTGATGCCGCGGACATTCACATGGATGGCTCCTGATGGGACAGCAAAGAGCTTCAGGCTTGATGAAGTCGTCGCGAGGAGGGAGCGCGAAAGGTTGCTTCGCGCTGCCATCAGCGGGTCCCAGGGGGTCGCGGTATGATTCTTGTGGCAGAGCCTTGGTGATCTTCTTGTTTTGATGTCTGACTTCGTCCTTGATCCGTCTTTCATCCTAAGCAGAAGCTTGTCGACCGCAATGAGGCGATGATGGAAATCTTGGTCGAGGTGGCTCCCCACCTCGCAGAGCTGGAGCAGCTCCGGGCGTTGAAGGCTGAGATGGAGGCGCGTCATGTGGGGAGGGAGGCCTGGCTGAAGAGTGGCGCCAATCAGCTCAGGGAGGAGACATGGGCCCTAGCCGGAAATGTCGATGTTTTACACCGGCAATAAACATATGGGGCTAGTCGGCGGATGTGAACTCGGTGGATTGCAAAGGAACACAGAGGGATTTTATACTGGTTCAGGCCCTCAATGTGAGGTAATACCCTACGTCCAGTTTGTATGTATTCCTTTGAGGATATACGGTGGTGGTTCTGATGAACTTGTATGCACCTGCCCACATGGGGCGCCCTGCCTCCCCTTATATACTGGGGGATAGGGTTACAAGGTAGGAGTCCCCATCGGATTACGACTAGGAGATCTCCCCTTAGAGATATAACGCACCCGACTAGGACTGTATATTCCTTTCTATAGAAGGCGAAGTCTGCCGAATCTAGCTATATCTCTAATTACAAGGCTAGGCCCATCCTCTATCCGAGTGGCCCATATGCTTGTCATGAGGTACCCAGGGCCCATGGCACCCACAGTAGCCCCCGAGACCTTCATAGTTGAGTCACAACTAATGCCAAGTGCTCATCCTCCACGGTGAAGTCTTCCCGAGTGCATTGCTCCCGAGTGCTCTTTGTCTGAGTGCTGCTTCTCCCGAGTCCTGCTTCATGTCAGCTGGTAGCGAGGCTATGAAGGGCTCGATGTAGATGTTGGAATAGTGTGCGCCGAATAGGCGCACCTATTAGGTGTAGCCCCCGACTTTGTGCTTAATTGTGAAAACAATTAAACATGAAGTCAAAAATCTTTAACCTTGTAGTCTTTTCCGAGTAGATTACTACTGGTACATGAGACTCTTCGGTATCATGTCAACCGGAATATAATTTATAGTCCTGCCGAGCAGGGAACTACTCGTATGTAGGACTCTTCGACTTCATGTCAGTCGGAATGTGTGTTTATAGTCTTGCCGAGTAGGATGCTACTCGTATATGGGATTCTTCAGCGTCATGTCAGCTGGAAAGAGGGGTTTATAGTCTTTCCCGAGTGGCGTCCCACCCAGAAGTTAGACTCCTCCGCGTCATGTCAGCGGGAATGAGAAATTTATAGTCTCTCCCGAGTAGTGCACTACTCGAAAGTTAGACTCTTCAGCGTCATGTCGGCTGGAATAATGTTACTCATGGCAACTGGTGGCCACGCATGTAGGCCAAGTACCACTTTATGAAAATAAATCCACGGCGTGGTCAGGTGTACCCGAGAAAGATACCTGCATCCCCAATTTTAATGAAGACCAGCTTGTGATCCTTGTAAGGATATATCCTCGAAACCTGGTGGATAAAACAGATACCCAAACATATATGTTTAGCAATAAGGCTTTCATGAAGCATATCTGTTTACCTCATCGGTTCCTGTTGGTAGCACCAGCACTATAATTTCAACTCAGCCTGCGAGCGGCCCACATGGAGCATGCTACTGTAGGAACTCATATCTTGGTGGCTGCTACCAAATAAGCCGGCCTAAGCTGACCTATCCGGCATAGCTCTATAGAAGTATCATCCATCGCCTGTCAGGATGAGTTTTTTGGTGTCGATAACCGCAATCAGCCAGAGAAATCCTTACTCGCAAGCCTTTCCGACTTATGTTCTGGATGCAGCCTGGTTGCCACAGGTGCCCGATCAGGTATGTTGCAGGATCTGCTTGCCCTCCTCAGGTGTGACGCGGTGCATGAGAACTCCGGATGCGCTTTGACGATGTAAGTCTTCTCTGACTTCAGGAGAGCTGAGCAGGGTACCCGAACCTTGCATTAGCATAGGATTCGGCTAGCGACCCTCATGGGGTGTACCCTACCCAACAGAGTTATGGCCAAGCGAGGTACCCGAACCTTGCATTAGCATAGGATTCGGCTAGTGATCCTCATGGGGCGTACCTCACCCAGCCGAGTGATATATGACCCCCGACTAGTGCCGGAAGTCGGTTGTCAGCTCACATGGAGTGTAGCCGAGGAAGATGACGTCCCGACTGGCGTAAGTACTCGGTAAGTAGCCCTCATGGAGCATCCCGAGTGTATTTTGGCAGACTTGTCCAGCCCCCGAGCGTAGGAGATAGGCTCGCAGCCCTGAATTCCTGTCACGCGTATCCGAAGCTAGGCCTGCAATATAAAGATATCGGATGAGTAGCATCTGATGATGGAAATAATCACCCGAGTAAAATGTATTTTACAATATATGTAAATACGAGTTTTTCCTCTTTTTGACATTAATTTCCCCGAGTAGTTGACCCCTTACGTTTAAGCACTCTGCCCGACTAGTCATAGCCCCCTAGCGTCGGGAGTTGGCTCATGGCTCTTTCCCAGACACGCGTTTTGGGTGACTTGAGTTCGTCTTTCAGGGAGCAAAGTTTCACGGATCAGGGTTTATGCTACTCAAGTACTTTTGCAATCATTTAAGAGCAAAAACAGAGAAGAATGCAGCTTGTGCACCTATTAGGTGTAAGCGGCATTGGCAAGGCCGAGTGAAGAAATATTTATCAGGAAGCGACTTAGCTGTTCGGTATTTTGGAGTGGGGATGCCATCCTTGCGTTCGAGCTTGTGAGCCCCCGAGCATGTCACTTGTTGTTCTGATAATCTTCAGCTGTTGAAAGTCGAAGACGATTGTGACCGACTGCCACAATGAAGCCATCTGACTTGCGTTTGCAATTCCCGGCTTTAGTCGGGACCGCGTCGTTGGTGCCCTCCCGCTTCTTCTGTCAGGATGCCTTTTTATCTTCAAGGGCCTCAGCAACATCGTGGGCTGAGTCGGCGTATTTGTTTGCCATGTCGAATAAAGCCTTGACAGAGTTGGGAGGCTTCCGTGTGAATTTGTCGATGAACGAGGTGTCTTTGACTCCTTTTCGAAAGGCGGCGATGACGACCTCATCCTTGACGCTTGGGATCGAATTTTTCTTCTCAGAGAACCTCTTGATGAAGTCACGAAGAGACTCATTCTTCCTTTGATGCAACTGATATAAGTCGTGCTCGGAAGATGGCCTCTTGTATGTTCCCTGGAAGTTGGCGATGAAGCGTTCCCGGAGTTCTCCCCAGGAGCCGATTGATTGCTTGGGAAGTCCTGTTAGCCATGTCCTCACTGAGTCGGCTAAAACGACTGGGAGGTAGTTAGCCATGACTTTCTGATTTCCCCCAGCTGCTCGAATCGCCAGAGTGTAGACCGTGAGCCAGGACTCGGGATTGGTCTTGCCATTGTATTTGTTGATGCCTGTAGGCTTGAAACTCGACGGCCAGTCGACCTGTTGTAGCTCCTGAGTGAAGGCCGGTATGCTTTCGTCTTCATGAGGACTCCGACCCCGACTACGGCGGCGAAACCGTTCGTGGTGGAGGCCGAAATGCTCGTTCTCGACTTCCAGTTGGCGTTGCTCGTCTTCTTCTCGTTCGCGGCGCCGAGCATTGGTGTCCTGCCGAAGATCACGCCATAGTTGGCCTTGGAGATCGCGGTTGTCCCGACGGTCACTTCGACGTTGCCGGTTGTCGTTTGGGTTGCCGAGTGACGTTTGGCGTGACTCCGTGTGCAGCTGACTAGAGCCGGCCGCTCGGCGTCACTTTGAGGTAGACGAGACTGCCATTGGGGATGCCGACCGGTTGGTCGATGTGAGGGTATCGCCCGACTGTTGGTGCTGCTGACATGCAGCAGTGATAAGCATGGCTTTTATCCTTGCGATCGTCGGGGTGGCCTGGTGATCAGGCCCAAGCTGGACAGTGTCCAGTAGGGTTGCGGCGGCCACGACATTCTGTTGTGGTGTGACGAAGACGTCATGGTCACCGACTTTTGTTTGGAGGGCTTGTTGCTGAGCGGTTCGCCCAGCCCTGCGTAGGCCGTCGTTGCGGGTGTGCAGGTGTCTTGCTTCTTCCTCCTGTTGATCTCGCAGTCGGCAGGCTTCCTCCTCTTGTTGCTCGCGTAGTCGGCGTGATTCCCGAGTAGGAGTAGAGCCTTTGGATGCCATGAAGATTTCTCGTGGCGGGAAGAAGCTTGCCGAACTGCTGTCCGACTTAGAGTCGGAATCCGACTGGGAGTCGTAGTCTGACTGAGAGTCGTAGTCGGAATAGTTGATGGGGGCGATTTCAACTCCGACCTCCCTAGATCTGATCTCGAGCGGCTCGGGGCCGTATCCGAGTCGAACTCCAGAGGATCGGGTTTGCCGCGTCGGATGTAGATTGTAGATATCCGAGGCGTCGCCGAGTCCGAACGGGAAATTGACGATCTCTTCCTTTCTTGGCCCGATCTCGGCCGGCTCAAAACCGAGTCCGAGTCAAACATTGAAAGAAAGAGTTGTCCCTGGGCTCGGGCGTATTGGAGATCGCCGCAGCATGTCGTCGAAGATTGCCGCAGCGTCGTGTGGGCCGACTGGCGCGGAGTCGGCTGGTTCCTCGGCCGGTTGGATCGGGTCCGTGTTGGCCAAGGTGAGATTGCCGAACCTGTCGGCAGCGAAGTCGGGGCCTCCGAGTGAGATTGTATCTCCGGGAGAAAATTTGCCGCTGTCGACTCCGGTTGCTGGATCCATCGAGCTTGTAGATGTAGATCGCGCCGAAGCCCCTACCTGGCGCGCCAACTGTCGATGTTTTACACCGGCAATAAACATATGGGGCTAGTCGGCGGATGTGAACTCGGTGGATTGCAAAGGAACACAGAGGGATTTTATACTGGTTCAGGCCCTCAATGTGAGGTAATACCCTACGACCAGTTTGTATGTATTCCTTTGAGGATATATGGTGGTGGTTCTAATGAACTTGTATGCACCTGCCCTCATGGGGCGCCCTGGCTCCCCTTATATACTGGGGGACAGGGTTACAAGGTAGGAGTCCCCATCGGATTACGACTAGGAGATCTCCCCTTAGAGATATAACGCACCCGACTAGGACTGTATATTCCTTTCAATAGAAGGCGAAGTCTGCCGAATCTAGCTATATCTCTAATTACAAGGCTAGGCCCATCCTCTATCCGAGTGGCCCATATGCTTGTCATGAGGTACCCGGGGCCCATGGCACCCACAGGAAAGATCAGAGGTAATATCCCCGAATATATCTTCCCGACCGGACCGTTGATGCATTCATCCAGCTGCGTTGTTTCCGACTGCCCAGTTATGTCATGACTGCACGGTTGAGCTCTTGGCTAATCTGTGGTGCAGCCCTCGAAGCGAAGTTGAAGACCCGAACAGAGAGGGAATCGCAGCTGAAGGAGGCCGAAGAAGCCAGGGCCGAGCTTGAGAAGGTCAAGGCCGACCTGACAAAGGCCAACACTGAGCTTGACCGGGAAAAGGCCGAGTTGAAGAAGACCGTCGCCAAGCTCGGTAAGGAAAAAGCTGAACTAGAGAAGACCGTGGCCGGGTGGGAGGACGACTACGAAAGTAAGTCCTCAACCCGACAGCGACCTTAGCCAATCCATTAGTCATTCCATCTGTATCCGAATCTGACAAGTTTACTTGCCGGCGGACCTGGGCAGACATGAGAACCAATGTCTAGGCCCAGTATCGGTTCTACACAAAGGAGATAAGATTGATCAGGGAGTCACGGGAGGCCCTCGTCGGGTCCATGAAAGGGCTCCTTGACCTCATAGATCCCCACCCTGTGGGGACCAGTTGTAGTAGAATCCCCCAGATAGAGGCGCGTCTCGAGGATGCACCGAGTGCCTTGAAAAAGTACTCGGATGAGCATGTTGTCGCCGGCGTGGCCCAGACCCTGGCGATGACCAAGTCCATATACCCCAGGGCGGATATTGAAGCCATCAGGGAGGGGTTTGCCGAAGAGACGACGCCCGAGGAGGCGCTGGAGCTGATCACCCAGGCGAAGCTGACTGCTGAAATAATTACCCAAGACCTGGGTCTGCAAGGGCAACATGTTATGTAGTCGGTGTATATAAACTTTTGTTAAACAAGCATGTGTAAATATGTGTGTAATGCCGCCAAGCTTATTACTCAGTCGTCATTAGCTTTACTCGACCATGTAGTATGCACCGAGTTAGTCTGTCAGAACTTAATAAAAACGTTCAAAGTAAGAAGCTGTACTCGAGCAAACGTGACAATTATAGTAAGGCTTCATAACCGAAGTAAGATAAGCTCGTATGTTATTGACAGGACACATATATACATGCAGCCCCCGACTCACTACTCGGTTGATACAAGCGGCGTAGTGAGTCAGAAGAACTGTACACATGAAAAATGTAGAACACAGGTATAGAAAGGACGTAGCTGTTCTATGTTCCATGAGTTGCTGATGAGAACGCCGTCTTCGGTCTTCAGTCGGTAGGCGCCTGGCCGCGTGACCTCAGCTATAATGAACGGCCCTTCCCAGATTGTGGATAATTTATGCCTATCTTTGGTGGTTTGTATTTTCCTCAGAACGAGGTCCCCGACTGGATAGGCGCGGCCACAGACATTGCGATTCTGGTAGCGACGTAGGCCTTGAAGATACCTTGCCGACTGGATAGTTGCAGTGTCTCTTGCTTCTTCCAGCTGATCTAGTTCGACCAGTCGGGTGTTGTTGGAGTCATCTTCCGAGTAAGCCCGGACTCGCGGAGAGCCGAACTGTAACTCTGTAGGTAGCATAGCCTCGGCACCGTAGACCAGAAAGAAAGGGGATTGCCCTGTTGCCCGACTAACCGTGGTTCTGAGAGACCAGAGAACGGATAGGAGTTCTTGTACCCACCGGCCCGCATATGGTTGTAGTCAGTCGAATATCCTGGCCTTGATGCCTTGTAAGACCATACCGTTGGCTTGTTCGACCTACCCGTTGCTCCGCGGGTGTGCCATAGATGCGTAGCAGATCTTGATGCCGAAATCATCGCAGAAGTCTTGGAATACGCCAGCCGCGAACTGAGTACCGTTGTCGGTGATGATGCGGTTAGGGACTCCGAACCGGTATAATATACTCATGATGAAGTCCTTTGCTCGTGCCGCTGTAATCGTTGCAACGGGTTTAGCCTCAATCCACTTGGTGAACTTATCCACTGCGACGAATAAATGTGTGAACCCTCCTAGCGCTTTCTTGAAAGGCCCGACCATGTCGAGCCCCCATACTGCAAATGGCCAGGAAATGGTGATAGTTTGGAGTTCCTGGGCTGGAAGATTTGTTTGTCTTGCATAGAACTGGCAACCCTCGCACTTGCGAACGATGTCTTTGGCATCTGTTACTGCTGTGGGCCAGAAAAATCCCTGCCGGTAAGCCTTTCCAACTAACGTCCTGGATGCGGCGTGGTTGCCACATATGCCCGAGTGGATCGAATGCAGAATCTGCTTGCCCTCCTCGGTGGTGACGCAGCGCATGAGGACACCAGATGCGCTCCTTCGGTCCAGGTCTTCTCCGACTAGTAGGAAGCTTTTGCTTCAACGCTTTATCTGCTCGGCTTGACTGCGATCTTCTGGGAGTTGGTCGTCCAGGAGAAATTTGACAACAGGAGTCCTCCAGTCTTGACATATGTGCAGCACCTCATCTGTGGTCGGGGTAGGCTCGCCTCTCGACTGCTCCGGTGTGGGTTTCTTCTTGACTGATGGCTCCATAAGTCAACGATGAGGTCTTCTTTGGACTTAGTCTTGATCACCACATCGTCGACGTAGGCTTCCACGTTGCGCCCGATCTGAGTGTGCAGACACCGCTGAATAGCCCTTTGATAGGTTGCGCCCGCGTTCTTCAGACTAAACGGCATTGTGATATAGCAATATGCTCCAAACGGTGTGATGAAAGATGTCTTCAAGCAGTCTTCCTCCCTTAGGCTGATTTGATGGTATCCCGAGTAGCAGTCGAGAAAACTGAGTAGGTCGCACCCTGCTGTGGAATCAACCACCTGATCTATCCTGGGAAGACCAAATGGGTCCTTGGGGCACGCTTTGTTGAGGTCGGTGTAGTCGACGCACATGTGCCATTTACCTTTTTCTTTCGGACCAAAACTGGGTTTGCCAGCCAGTCCGGGTGGTAGACCTCTTTGATGAACCCGGCTACGAGGAGTTTGGTAATTTCCTCCCAAATAGCATCTTTGCGGTCTTGAGCGAAGCGCCGTAGCCGTTGCTTGACTGGCTTGGCGTCTTTCTTCACATTTAGGGCGTGCTCAATCACCTCCCTTGGTACGCCCGGCATGTCGGACGGTTTCCACGCGAAGATATCCTTGTTGGCTTGGAGGAAGGTGACGAGCGCGTCTTCCTATTTGGGGTCGAGTCCGGTCCCGATTAGAGCGGTCTTGGAGGGGTCGGAAGGGTCCAGGGGGATCTTCTTCGTGTCAGAGTCCGCTGAAATTCCCGACTTCGCTGCTTTTTTCGCCGGAACTTGATCTTGCTCGACTTCTGTTGTGGCGGTTTGCCAAATGCTGTCGCGTCCGAATGCCGCCTCTTGTAATTGAGCCAGTTCGCAGCTCTCCTTGTCATAGGTGAAGGCTTGCTTGATGTCCCTGCGGAGGGAGAGGACTCCTGCTGGCCCAGGCATCTTCAGCACCATGTATGCATAGTGCGGTATCGCCATGATTTTGGCGAGTGCCGGTCGTCCGAGTATCGCGTGGTACGCGGTTTCGAAGTCAGCGACCTCGAAGCAGATGTTTTCTGTGCGGAAATTATCCCGCGTGCCGAAGGTTACCGGCAAGGTTATCTGCCCGAGTGGAGTTGATGACAGGCCGGGAATTATCCTGTGGAAGGGCGCAGTGCTCGGCCGTAGTTCTAAACGAGGAATTTTCATCTCGTCCAAAGTCTTGGCGAATAGGATATTGAGCGCGCTACCTCCGTCGATGAGGGTTTTCTTCAGCCTGAATGTTTTCTGACGACCGGGTCCAGGACGAGTGGATAGCATCTCAGGTGGGAAACCCGATCTGGGTGATCTGCGCGGTTGAAGGTGATGGCCATCTCTGACCAGCACAGGTATTGGGGGGTATCTGCCGCGGAGACCGTGTTGATGTCGCGCGCCGAGAGCTTCTGCTTGCGCTTGGACTCGTATGCGAGTGGCCCCCTGAAGATGTGGTTGAGCTCGGCTTGAGGATCTTGGAAATCATCAGCCGGACCCAAGTCTGGCTTGTCTTTGTCTTTGTCGGCACCAGATGATGAAGCCTGCTCAGAGGCAAACTTCTTGAGCATATAGCAGTCTTTGGCCGCGTGCTTGCCCTTGGGGTGAAAGGGGCATGGCCCGCTCATAACTTTCTAGTAGTCGTTATTCCGCTAGGGCCACGACCGGCTGCGCTCCATGTTAGCCACCTCGTTGTCCGACTTCCGCTTGCGGCTGCCAGACTTATTTTGAGACGGCTCGTGGTTGGCTTTCACCTTCTAGTCCTTCTGTCGTTGTTAACGCCAAAATTTGGTAAGGACCTGTGTCAGATTCGGTCAAGAGGACGGTTGCAGTCGGATAATGGAAATTGATCCAAGAAGCAGACCGAGTCTGAGGAGGAGCCGTGAAGACCGCGCATGGCAGTTAATTACTATAGTTATTAGGAAAAGGATTATCTCTTTTAGGAAACCTGACCTCGTGTCCGGTCAGGCCTCGTTAGCGTTTTCTGTTATAGATAGGAAATCATATACCGTGTCCTATAAGGACTCATGTAACTCGGGGTATATATACGTATGCCCGGGGACCTTGTAAATATCCACAACGATCAATACAAACTCGGCGCATCGCCACCCCTTCGACGGGATCCTGCTTCTCGAGCCGGGCTGCATCGGTTAGGTCCGAACTCCTGTGAGAGGGTATGTCTCGTCACACCGACTACCAATCGGCTAGGACTTCCTCGGTTAGGTCCGATATTCTAGTTGGTTTATGGTAGTCGGCTTACCACGATATATTTACTTTATCTATGGCTGCATCAGTTCAGTTTGATCTCAATAGATTGATAGGTATATCACATCACACGTGTGCACAGGCTGTATCGACTTGCTGGAGCGACTTATCATCAGTTCGTGCTGCATCGGTTAGGTCCGACCTACTGAATAGCTAGTGATAAGTCGATCCTGCTAGGCCGATGCGTTGTGTGCAGACGTTTTATCGGAGCGCGTAGCCGGTAAGTTATTTTCATCACGATCGCATTATATCTATCGGCTCATTGAGGCATTGTTACGTTGTTCGGTCTGTGCTGCAACGGTTAGGTCGATCTACTAGACTGACGATAATAGCTTTACTCTTAATAAGCCGATGGTGTTGTGGCGATGGTGTTTATCGGAGCGCTTAGCGATAGTTACCTGTTAAAGCCGGCTACATTTATTCATGTTTTATCCTGTGTTCGCTTTGTTAAGCAGTCGGCTAGCTTATCAATTATTTGTGATTTGCGTTATTGCATATTTTATTATATGTTCTTGCTTGTATTATTGTCACAATCGGCTAAGGGCTAGCCGATGGGTTTATTCTGCCGATCCAAGCACAAGTACAAGCAGGTTCCCGGGCATGAGCCCGGGTAAGGATCAGTATATGGGCCCGGACAGCGGACGAAGATCTTGGGAGCAAGGGCCCGGGTGCTGGCACACCTTCATAACAACACCAGTAACACTAGATCATGATCAGCTAGGATCTATTTGATTTATTTATGCATTATACTTGCTTATTTTATCTAGCTTATAGCCGTTTTTCGAATATTCCTTCGATGATCGGCTAGCATGATATTTGTTTATTATTACATTATTGTCCTTGCCGTCATCGGACTTAAGCCGATGTGTAAGTGCTATGGTGTGCATCGGCCATCGGCTGATGAAACGAGTCTAGATCGGCTTCCAGCCGATTGGCTCATTGATCTAACATTTTCCTCCTTGTCAATTACAGGGTCAAATTGACTGGCACGCCTGCGAACCTCAAACTTTAGGACCTGCACTGGAGTAAAGCAAATCTCCCAGGCCTTCGCGTGTCACCCAGACGCCGAACCAGGACCCGGCGATTTTCGGCGTCAACAGTCGTGGCTCCTTCTTCTCGTCGAGGGCCTCCGCGACCGCCTCGGCCGAGTCGGCATATTTGTTGGCCATGTCGAAGAGCGCCCGGACCGTGGATGGTGGCTTCCGAGTGAATTTTGCGATAAGCGGAGCGTCCTTTACCCCCTTGCGAAAGGCGGCGATGACGGCTTCGTCTTTGACAGTTGAAATTTAGTTGTGCTTCTCGGAAAACCTTTTGATGAATTCGCGCAAAGACTCGTTTTTCTTCTGGTGCAGTTGATAAAGATCATGCTCCGAAGTGGGTCTGTCGTAGGTCCCCTGGAAATTAGCGATGAACCGCTCCCTGAGTTATCCCTAGGAACCGATCGACCGCCTCGGGAGGCCTGTCAGCCATGTCCTCGCCGAGTCGGCTAGTGCGACCGGGAGGTAGTTAGCCATGACTCTACTGTCGCCTCCAGCAGCTCGAACTGCTAGGGTGTAAACGGTGAGCCAGGATTCTGGGTTTGTCTTGCCGTCATACTTTCCGATCCCGGTGGGCTTAAAGCCAGTCGGCCAAAAGACGTCCTATAGCTCTCGAGTGAAGGCTGGGATGCCTTCATCTTCATGAGGGCTCCGACTCCGATCTTGGCGGTGCAGCCGCTCGTGGTGGAGACCGAAGTGCTCGTTTTCTTCCTCCAGTCGGCGGCGTTCATCTTCTTCGCGTTCTTCACGTCGAGCGTTTATGGTGTGGCGAAGGTCGCGGTGCAGTCGCACTCGAAGGTCTTGGTTGGGTCGGCGATCGTACTGGCGATGCCGCCGATTGTCATTGTTGGTGTTGCTGAGCGTGGTTTGCCGGGACTTTTCGCGTTGCCGACTGGAGCCGGCCGCCCAGCGTCGCGTTGACACAGATGAGTCTGCCGCTGGAGAACCCGACAGGTTGGTCGGTATAAATGTGTCGCCCGACTGCTGTTGCTCCTGACAGGCAGCAGTTGTGATCATCGCCTTGATCTTAGCGATAGTTGGGGTGGCCTGGTGATCGGCCCCGAGCTGGAGTGTGTCCAGCAGAGTTGCAGTGGCCACAACGTTCTGTTGTGGCGTGACGAAGACGTCGTGGTCGCCAATCTTGGTTTGGAGGATCTGTTGCTAAGCGACTCGCCTAGCCTGGCGTAGCTCGTCATTGCGGGCCTCGCGGTTGGCCTCCTCTTGTCGTAGTCAGTGCGCCTCCTCCTGTTGCTCTTCTTGAAGTCAGCGTACCTCGGAAGGTGGTGTTGAAGCCATGAAGATCTCGCGGGAGAGGAGGAAGCTTGCCGAATTAGAGTCCGAGCTGGTGCTTGAACCGCTATCCAACTTAGTGTCGGACTCCGAGTAGTTTATCGGAGTGAGAACGACTCCGACCTCTCTAGATCCAATCTGAAACGGTGCTTGGCCGTGTCCAAACTGAATTGCTAGAGATCGGATCTGCTGCGCGGGGTTTTGATGCGCAGCGTCGCCAGAGCAGTGAGGGAGATTGACGACCTCTCCCCTTGTTGGCCCAACCCGGGCTGGCTTGAGGTCTAGCGCGAGTCGGACGCCGAAGGAGAGGGTTGTCCTGATGCTTGGCGATGTGAAGGACTGCCGCAGTAAGTTGGGGAAGGTGATCGCGACGTCCTGTGAGCCGACTGGCGCAATGTCGGCTAGTTCCTCGGCTAGCAAGATCGGATCTGCCTCAGCCAAGGTGAGATTGCCGAATTGATCGGCAATGAAGTCTAAGCTCCCGAAGGTAATTGCATCTCCGGGGGAGAACTTGTTGCTGTTCACTTTGTTGATTGAATCCATCGATTCTTCTACTGGGGAATTTGCCGGTCCCCTACCTGGCGCGCCAACTGTCGATGCTTTGCCCCGGCAATAATACTATGGGGCTACTCAGCGAGGGTGAATTCGGTGGACTGCAAAGGAACACAGGAGAATTATACTAGTTCAAGCCCTTAAGGTGAGGTAATACCCTACGTCCAGTTGAGGTGTTATTCCTCTGAGGTGTATGGTGATCGATGATCTTCTTCTTCTTCGCCCTGACGGGCGCCCTACCTCCCTTTATATACTAGGGGACAGGGGTACATGATCAGGATCCCAGCCGGATACGGCCAAGGGATTTCCTACTTAGAGATAGAGTCCTATCCGACTAAGACTATGTTTCCTTATTACACAAGGCAAAGCCTGCCGGATGCTATCTTATCTCTAATTACATGGTTCGGCCCATCCTCTATCCGAGTGGCCATGTACTAGTAATGAGTCACCGGGGCCCATGGCCTCCACACAAAGTCTTATGGAGGTGAAGTTTTTCTTTAAGTTGATCTTAAAACCACTTGGCGTAACTATCTAGTCGGTGAAACTAATGACGGCTCTGTCGATGTTTTACACCAGCAATATACTATAGGGCTACTCGGTGTGGGGCCATGGCTCCGGGTAACTCATTACTAGTACATGGGCCACTCAGATAGAGGATGGGCCAAACCATGTAATTAGAGATAAGATAGCACCCGGCAGGCTTGTGACCTTTTATAATAAGGAAACACTAGTTCTGTCAGATAGGCTCTAGCTCTGAAGAACAGGAAGATCCCTTGGTGTATCCGCTGGGACTTATATGTACCCTGTCCTAGGTATATAAAGGGAGCAGGGGCC
>RYFJ01000403.1:0-43325 GCA_003991445.1 Oryza meyeriana var. granulata | reverse complement strand
GAGAGAGATGTTTCATGGTTGAGAGTGGGGCTGATGTATCTGTTTCTGTTCAATAATAAGTTATTCAACCCGTTATGAAGCTTGCAGAATGATGCGTTGCGAGTATGATCTTTCCGAACGTTTTTTATGAAGTTTAGATAACTGTGATGTAAATGGTCGGCAAAGCTAATGGACAACCGAATTAGTTTGGCGGGAATATATTTAACATGACGTATGAAGCATTTACGATAAAAATGTATTGCTAAGAGTTGGGTAATCGTTAGCAGTCGGCTTTCGCCTGTGGAGATCAGCTCCAGGGTTCGGGATTGTCTCTCGAAAGTCCGATGGCTCAAAAGTGTCGGTAGATGGCTTGGGTTTGTGAGCGTTGGGTGCCCGGCGGCACCCTGTTGGTAATTTCAGGGCATCGGGGCGTCCTCGGACCCCATTCATTTAGGAATTCTGCTAAAGTGGTCCACTGGGCGGGGTTATAAGGTAGGCGCTTTCACGGCCGACGAGGGCTCGTGACCTGATTGACTTATCCTTCTCCGTGTAGAACTGGTTCGGGCTGGAAGTTGGCTATCTGTGCTGCCGATCGGCGGCAAGTAAGCTTGTCAGATTGGACAGACCGTGATAATGTATTGGCTGAGATACAGCTCGGGTTGAAGGTTATTTGTAGTGGCCTCCTTCCACGGCTTGGTCTTCTCCAGTTCGGCTTCTTTCGAGCTTGACGGCCGGCCTTCCAACTGGATTTGGTCAAGTTCCCGGGTGTTGCGTTGTAGGTCGGCTGACCTTTCAAGCTCGGCTGGGCTTCGTTGGTCTTTCGCCGATCCTCTCGTCGGGTCTTTAATCGGTTGAGTTGCACAAGATTGCAAGAGTAATGCGTGTAGGTCATGACCAGGGCAGTCGGGATACGTTGGATGATACTAACGGTCAGTCGGGAATTACGCTCGAGGATTTATTGATTTTCGGTAGGGAATGTCTGCATGGCTGATCAGCGGGTTTTCAGGTCCCCCTCTGGTGGCTCCATCGTTCAATGGGAGTTGTTGACATTCGTGAGGTGGGAATTGACTTAGCGATTCGTTATTTCCTGTTGGGTGACGATGCTTGTTTCCGGACAAGGAACAATGTGACGACAGATGTTAATACATAATGACAAGATATTGATTGATGAACTTACTACATAAATATATCCGGACCTTCTCTGGGACCGTTGGATGGTCGACGGGAGGCTCGGCTCTCCCTTGTCGTAGACTATTAGAGTCTGAGCTTTTCATTAGTGCGTCGGGAGTGGTCAGCTGAAGGTCCGGGGATAACACGTGGGGGAGTGCGATCGCGAGGCAAATGTGTGATCTCGGGGGCGGCGGCAACGGACGATGGCGAGGATCGATAACATGATGGCGACGGGATCTGGCTCGGCATCCCGCTCCCTACAACATTGGGATCCGTCGGGGGTTCGTCCTCGCTTCCGCGATCGTATCTGTTGCTCGGGCTTGGGGCCTTAGTTTAATCAGCCAAGTCTTTGGTCGAGTGTGGCGTATGTTGGCTCTGCTAGTTCGTGTAGTCACCCGGTTTGCGATCGGTGCTGGCACGTCAGCCAGGTGTGTTGTCACTTTGCCGCTGGCTTTCGCTGGGGGGCGGACATCATTCAAGTGGTAGCAGATGGGTCTACCTTTTTGAGGTTCGATATGGCATGTTCTGCACAACAGAAGCAGAGACATCAGACTGTATTTCCTGTCGCGGCGGGCGTGGCTGGCGTTCGTTGCTGCCGTCGCACGGCTGCTCGGTGTGCGGTGGTGTCCGGGCCTGGTTCGCTGCGTGGTGGTCTGGTAATGGTGGTTCGGGTTTTTCGCACGGTTGTGGTTGGTTGAGCGGGCGGTTGTGTGCCGTGGCCCGTGTGCTTAGCTGGGAGCCGCGTGGGGTTGTCAGGTCCTTTTTAATGCCGTCCGGCGGGTGTTGGTGTGCTTAGTGGTTTTCGTCTTTGGCGTCGGGTTGGGTGAGGTCCTGTCCTTTTCTGGCGAGGACCATGAGAATTATAAATTCCTCTCGCATAAAGAAGTCCGAGATAACATAGCCAAGTTGCACCAATACGTTCCAAGGGTTCAAACGAAGAAGGTGAAGGTTCTTGTCGGGATGAGTAAGGGAATGGGGTTAACTTGTGGACGGTTAAGAGATAAAAGGTATGGTCATGTTGTGCGTTGCTGTGCTGTGGGATGTGTTTTTTGAAGGCCGGAAGGTTTAATTAGCGGTGGGACGGCTGTCAGGAAAAGACGAGCCAGGGCGTAGGGCTTTGAGGTATCTATTTCGTCCAAGATATATGTGCTCGAGTTTTCAATAGTTGGCTCCGAGGACAGCTTGGGCAACCGCGGCTAACCGTACGGGGGAAGAAGGGCTGATGGGCAGTAAATCCTTGGAGCTTAGAGAAGATTTAAGGGAAGATATCGTTTCTTCCATATTTAGTTGGAGTGCCCATAACGATATTGCTTTGAAGGTGGGTCTTGAAATGGAAAATGTTCGGAAGAGGAGATGGGGCAAAAAGCACTGAAGAAGTGAATATGGAGATTATGAAGGTCGGTTGGGGATTACTGCACTCAAGCCGTGAATAAGATACGGGGAATGACGTGGAAGACAAGCGATTCAAGAGAAAGGGCGAAATAGTTTACGCGGGGGTTGGGGCTTGATTCGAGAAGGTATTTTGGTGGGCAAATTAAGCTCGTTCAGCCGTTCGTTCCAGAGGCCAATGAGATTGGCCAAGATCTGGGCTCGCAGGATTCGTGCCTTTGATGATTGGAGGTGTGAGATTTGGGGGAAAGAATATCAGGGGTTGAATAAACGAAGGTGAAATCGCCGAGTCGGTGGGAACGGTGTGTGTAATAGGGGGGAGGGAAAAGTAGGGAGGTGGAAGAGAAGGAGATTGGCTGCTTTGGGGAAGAGGGAATCTTTTTTCTCTCCATCTTTTATAGTGTACGATAGATGGCAGGCCTGTCACCAGTTGTATTGGGCGAAAGTGATAGTTCCTACGTGCATTCATGTGGTCGGAGGTGAGTTGAATTATAGGTGGTGCTATCCACGAATGTGAGGTAACAGATATTTATGAGTTGTAAACATATTTTTGGGTATTGTTGTTATAAGGTGATGATATATTAAGATGGCTGGTTTCATTAATTGGGTGCAGGTTCTTTCTTTGGAACTGACATAATGGATTTTATAAAGTGGTATCGGCCTACATGGTAGATAGTTGCATGAGCGACATTATCCAGAATGCAGGAAGGTATTTCGGTGTGATACTCGGGGAGACTATATAAATTTTTACGTGCTATGGAAGGTTGCTTTTGCGTGGGGAGCACTGAAAGCTATAATCAATTGACCTGCATAATGAAGAGTCTATCGATGCCTTACTCGGCAGAATCTTGGTGCGGTGGGATGATGGCGAGGAGATATATAAGTTGTATCTATCCGGGAAAGACTTCGGTTAAGTTTTGATTTATGTTTATTGATCTTCAATTAAGCACAAAGTTGGGGGCTCACTAATAGGTGGCGCCTTCGGGACATATTATAATTTACATGAAGCCTTAGTGGTGCAGTAACTGAAGGATCGGAAGACTTACTTTAAGGAAGGTCTGGACATTGGTGGGTAACTTCCGGGGAGTGAAGCCTCGGATCAGTGTGATATATGAAGGTCTAGGGCTATGGGAGCATGGGCCGGGTTCAAGCAATGGGACGGATAGAGGATGGGAGATTGTAATTAGAAGATAAAGAGGGGTGTCTTGTAAATAGGAATAGCTTAGTGGAGATTTTTTAGAAGGATTTTGGTGTTTACTGGATCTTACTGTCTGTTAGTATCAAAGGGCAGGGCATGAGGCTAAGTATTGTGTAAAACTCGAGGACTAATGGGTGGTATTAATATGAGGGAAGTATTTTCGTGTTCTCTGCATCCCGAATTCAGGCGGGTAGCCATAGAAGGTGGCAAGATGAGTTGGGGCAGGTAGGCGGGTTTTATCAGTGATGGATCACCACGGGGGGGCGAGAATTCCAGGAGAGATATTGGAGCTTGATTGTGCGTCAATGGAATTTCTGTGAGGCAGATCGATTTGCAGTGAGGAGTGGGCGTTGGAGTCCGAGGGATGGATTCTTGACCGATTTGAATACATGCGGACTGAAATCTTCCGGGGCGGGTTGAGCAGCGGGGTTAGGCGAGAGGGGGTCGTATCGTAGGTCGGAGCTGTGTTTAAAGGAGCAGACCGATCCAGTCAGTTGAGGTAGAGTTTAGATTGGATAGGGAGTGAGTGTTAATGATATGGAGTGACTAAGTGGATGTGGTTGGCTATGTCATTGGAGCTTTTGGAGATTTTGGTTAAGCATTGATGTGCGCTGGAGGAGGAAGAGGGGGGCTAAAAAAAGGAGGATACCGCAGCGGTTGCAGGTGGGCGAGGGCCCGAATCCACAAAGTCGGCGACGATGTTCTAGAAAAGTGTGGGGGACGAATTTGCACGCTCCAGGCTTGGGCCGATCATCAGCCACACCAACTAACGCCAAGATCAAGGATGATTATGCGACATGGTGCAAGCGCAAGAACAGTCAGGCCCAGATACATACCGCCCATCGAAGGGCTCTCACGGCGGAGTCATGCATAGGAGAGGGCGGCGGCTCACGGCAGCAGAGAGTCGCAAACCTCGGCATAAATATACGACAGGGCGTCACATACGCGACCATAAGACCGGATTGGATTCAACGCGATTTTGCACCTAAGGCCGGCGGAAGAACGGAAAGAGATGAAGCGCGCTGGAGAATGACAGCGCTTCGGTCACAGAGCGGCTACACGCAAAGCGAAGCCAGTCTCACGATAATGCAGGCATTCCGCTTTATCGGGAGTTACAGAGTCCGCTGGCCAGTCCTTTAAGCACGGAATGAAAGTAGAGGCAAGACAAGCAAGAGTCTAGGCTCGTTACGGTCTGCGTTAAGCTGCTGGGGGCGACAGAGAGCCATGGCTAAACTCAAGTCGATTACCGATCGAAGGGGTGGTGCAGCTCCAAGGCGGTGATCGGTTCTGGATCGGGCGTTTGTAAGTTCCAGGGGACCTACGGAGACGGTTCCCGAGCAGGACCTTACAGCTGCATAGAAAAGACGAGTCTTACTGTGTATCCGAAGGTTTTCCGAGAAGCGCATCAACCAGCATACAGAGAGTGTCTGCGTTCCGAAGGGTAAAAGACGCCCGCTTCATCCGCGCGTACTCGGAAGCACCATCCATGTTCGGACCTCTCTTCAATGAAATGCCGACTGCTGAGCCTGAGAGGCTTCGACCGGAAGAAGAGCACCAAAGAAGATAGGGGAGCCGACAAGAGCGCTCAGAACAAGCTGGTAGGCAAGCGGAGTCGGCCCAACGAGGTGGTAACATGGAGGAGCGATGGGCCAGCGAAAACATAACGATATCAGAAAGTCTGAGCGGGTTGCCTTTCACCCAAGGGCTTGTGCGTCCGGGCGGGAGGCCGATGAGTGGGAGAACGCCGGAGTCCGCATGCGGCCGAATGGAGTCCGGCGTCGTCCTATTGTGCGTTAGGGCGGAGGCCGGCTGAGTTCGGGACGAAGCCCGGACTCGCCCTGCGTCCGATGGAGTCCGGGCAGTCGTACCAAGGCAAGGAAGGGGAAGATTCCTTAATAAAGGAGTAGAGGAGAATTTTCATTAACCAAAAGCAAAAGAACAAACTGATATAGTGATGCTTCCGGGAATGTGGAACGAATGGGATGACTCTTCGGGCTTGGATGTCCCGGGTTGCCACGTCGAGCTGACTCGCTTGGCAAGGGGCCTAGTTCGGGCTCCAGAGTGGCGTTGGTTCGCTGTCGTTGTTCGGCCAGACGTCGGCCAGGGATCGGACCATAATCCCGGCTCGGAACGTCCGAGTCGGGCCGCCGTCGAAACGTCGACGGGCTTGGCTGCTAAGGCTTGCGGCAGTACTTGAACTGTGGCAAGCTTTGACGGCGGGCACTACTTGAGGGTCGTGCGATCCGTCCGTGGATGGCACCATTTCTGGGCCGCTGCGGCGAAGGCGCGACGTTGCGGCCTATGGCTCGGGGTGAGTTGGTCCCCCCCGGCGTCGTCAGGTGGGGCGCGGAAGAGCAAGGGCGAGCCGTCGGTGGGCCGTTCTCCTTCTGTCGTTCTCTGCGACGCGCCGGGAGCGTGAGGATACCGATTCCTCGGGGTCTCTCAGGGGCTCGGGGTTCGCGGTCGTGTCCACGCCCGGGCTCTCCTGCGGGGAGAGATCGGCGACTGAACAGCTCAGCGTAGTTGGACGTCCGGGTGCCCATTTTTTCGAGCAATCTTTGCGCTGTCACGCACACCCGAGGAAAGCATGGATGACGGTAGGAGGATGTGGGAGATGGTATTGGAACCTGGCTGAAGCGCTGTAGAAGTGCTCAGGCGTTCGTCCCTACCTGACGTAGGATCGGAGGGTCCTCCTCGGTCCAGGCGCGAAAGGTGCCTGGAAGTTGGCCAGACTGGTGGAGCGGTCTCCGGAGTTAGAATGATACCTCGGAGTTATCACCAGAACGACCTGGGCTTGAGAGCGACGGGAAGTTAGTTCGCATCATCGTCATCGCTCGGGCGCCGGATGGCAGTAGGGTATAATTTGCAGGAATCCGTGGGATCACGGAGCCGCATACCTCCGGCAGCTGGGCCGGAATGGCCGGTGCGAACTGCGGAGGCTGGGGAGAGCGCAGGGGGGGGCACCGACTGTCGAGGGCCTCGGGTACAGATGGCGGTTTCCGTCAGTAGCTGGGAGCTGGAGGCCTGGGCTCGGAACGCGTGCGGCGTCGCGCCGTGCGCTGTCGCTCAATAGTGACCGGGCATGCCCTCGTCGGACACCCCCCCGGTTCGCCGGTAGAGGTCGCCGGGCCGCTTTCGCTGTTTGCGGAGTCGTGGAGCGTTGCGCGTGCTCCGGGGTTTGCTTGACTCGGGGCGGGGGGCGGCCGCCAGACGTGCGCGGATCGGACTCTGGCCCGCGCTGTGTGGAGCGACCTGGCGCGGCCGCGCTAGAGGTGGTGACTTCGTTGAGCCAACGCGTCCTCCGGCCTCGCCCCGTTTAATGCGGGGGGTGGCGAGGGGTTTCGGCGTAGGAAGAGTCCTGTGGTGACGCTGGCTGGAAGTCGAGGTTGCGGCGCGCCGTGGGCGGGCCCGCTCGCGCCTCAAGGATGAGGCGTGGCAGACCCGACGGGCAATGCGTTCTTCCGAGGAGAAAGGGCCGAGGCCGCACTGCCCAGGCGCGAGGAGCGAGCTCAACGTGGCTCGCGAGGCGCGTCTCCTGGAAGACGGGGAGCGGTGGGCTTACACCCACGGGCTAATCCACGGCGGGGTGAAGATCGCGGCCTCTATCAGAGTCGGACGGTGGCCCTCCTGCATGGAAGTGCGTCCGTGTTGGAGCCGCGGGTATCACTGAAAAGGAAATCCCACCTGGGCGCAGCTGTCGAAGGATGAAACTGACGGGGATAGGGACCCCCTTGGATGGGCAGATTCCAGGGGATAGTTCTCAGTGACTGGGCGTCAGACGGATCAGCGCTCGGCGACAGGAGGGCCGGGCTGGAAGACACAGAGGTGGACTGTCGATTCGTGGACGGACCGTCGAAGCGATACGACGAGAGGAGAGAGAGAGACAGGAGGGTTAACGGTTCGGGCGCCGGAGGTAATACTATCCTGTGTGTCTGTATGTGGGGGTGAATGTATTACTGTTTACAAGGAGAATCGAACCCTGGAGGATAGAGGGCCCGGGTTCCAGAAGAAGAAGACCGGTGTGGGTGCCATGGGCTGGGTACTATGACAGCATATGGGCCTCGATATAGAGGATGGGCTAGCCTTGTAATTAGAGATATAGCTAAATTCGGACAAGAATTAGCTTGTAAGAAAGGAATATACAGTCCTAGTCGGAGGCGTTATATCGCTAAGGGGAGTCTCCTAGTCGTTATCCGATGGGACTCTACTTGTAACCCTGTCCAGAATATAAGGGGAGGCAGGGCGCCCATGAGGGAAGGTTGAAGTGTTCGACCAGAATCACATCAAATCCAAAGGCTGAACACAATGGTGGGTATTACCTACATGGGGCTGAAAGTAATAAATTCTGTGTTCTTTTGCAATCACTGAGTTTCATCCAGGAGTAGCCATATATTTATTGCGGTGTAAAACATAGACAGTTGCGCGCTCAGGTGGGGGCTTGGGCGCGATCTACATTACGAAGCTGATGGATCCAGCACACCGAGTCGACGGGCAAACCCCCCGGGATACAATCGATTCAGAAGCCTTGATTGTCGCGAAGACGCAATACTCACCCCGGGACACGGCCGATCACGGAGGACAGCTGAACTCCGGCCAGTCGTCCACACAAGTGCGGCAATCTTCGACGACATGCTGCGCGCGTCTCCAATACGCAGAGTCAGGACAATCTTCCTTTAGTGTTCGCTGCTCGGTTCTGAGCCGGCGAGCTCGGGCGAGAAGAGGAGATGTCAATACTTCCCGTTTCGGACTCAGCGAAGTCGGGATATCTACATCTACATCCGACCGCGGCAAACCCGATCCTGGAGTTCGTGGATACGGCTAGAGCGCTCGGATTTTCGGATCTGGAGGTCGGTAGTTGTAATACCACCTCATATGCTACGACTCTCAGTCGGACTTAACGATCCAGTGCGGATTCGACTCCAATCGATACCAGCTCGGCAGCTTCACTCGCCGCGAGAAAATTTTCATGGATCCAGGGCTTACTCTATTCAGAATCATGCGACGAACGAGCACACGAGGAGGGGAGGCTGCCGACTGAAGAACAACAGGAGGAAGAAGCGAGACGCTGCAGCCGAAGACGATCTAAACGCAGCTGAGCAATGCTCATCAGCAAATCCTCAACCGAGTGGCGACAGATGTTTCGTTACTCCCAACAGAACATGTGGCCGTGCAACCCTACTGGACCAGTCCAGCTTGGGCCTGATCATCAGGCACGAGATAGTAGGAAAAAGCCATGCTTCCGTGCTGGCATGTCAGCAGCACCAACGTCGGGACTACCTCATACCGACCAACCGGTCGGATCATGGCAGTGCTACCTCAAAGCGACGCGAGTGGCGGCTCTAGTCAGCTTGCAGCACGGAGTCAGCAAACGTATTCGGCACCCACAACAACGGCACGTCGAAGTGACGTCGGCAACCGGGATCTCCGAGGCCAACTATGCGTGATCTTCGGCGGACACCAATGGCTCGCAACGCGAACGAAGGAGGATGAGCAACGCCAACTGGAGACGAGAACGAGCGTTTGAATCCACCACGAGCGGTTCGCGCGTAGTGGGGTGGAGTCCTCATGAAGAGAAGGCTACCGCTTCACCCAGGAGCTGCACGGTGACTGGCGTCGAGTTCAGCTACAAGCATCGACAAATCGATGGCAGACACCTCCCGGTCTGGCTCAGCGTTAAGTCATCTGGGATCCGAGCAGCTGGGGAAATCTAAAGTCATGGCTAAACTCAGTTGCTCAGACGACTCAGCGAGGACATGGCTAACAGGACTCCAAAGCGTAATTTGGCTTTGGGGAGAACTCCGGGAAGGTTTCATTCACGACTTCCAGGGAACATCGAGAGGCCATCTTCGAGTAGACCTATATAGTTTGCGCAAAGGAAGAACGAGTCCTTCGTGATTATCAAGAGGGTTTTTCTGAGATGGAGGAACTAATCCGAAGACAAGGAGAGGTATCATGGCGTTTCGAAGGAGTCAGAGACACCCCTGTCATCCGACAATTCACCGGAAGCTCCAGGTCTATCAAGGCCTATTCGACATGGCAAACAAGTATGCGACTCGGCCCACGCTGTTCCGGGCCGATGATAAGAAGTCACTCTGACGAAGAGCGGACGGCACAGCCGACGCGTAATAAAGCTTGGGAACGCAAACGCAGTCAGATGGTCCATTGTGGCGTGCGGTCACGACCGCCTTCGACTTCAAAACTGAGGAATTATCAGAACAGACAAGTGAATATGTCGGGGCTACAAGCTCAAACAGAGGATGGCAGTCCCACTCCAAATACGAAAGCTAAGTCGTTTCTGATAAATCATCCTCAGCAGGCGTTGCTTAGTGCACGCGCTTACACTATAGGTGTAATGCGATTTACTTTTTTCAGTTTTTGTCTTTAAATGATTCAAAGTAAATGAGTAGCATAAGTCTTCCGATCCCGTGAAACTGCCTCCATTAAGACGATCAAGTACCAAAACGGTTGCCTTGGGAAAGAGCTCATGAGGCCAACTCCCGAGCTAGGGGCTATGATAGTGGGCAGAGTGCTTAACGTAAGGGTCAACTACCGAGGAAATTAATATCAAAAAGAGGAGAAACGTATTTACATATATTGTAAAATACATTTTAGTTCGGGTGATTATTTCATCATCAGATGCTACATTCTCGATATTTTTATATTGCAGCCCAGTCCGGATAATGCGTGAAGGAATCAGGGTTCGAGCCTATCTCTACGCTGGGGCTGGACAAGTTGCGAAATAAACACTCGGGATGCTCCATGAGGTACTTACGAGTGCTGCGCCAGTCGGGACGTATCTTCCCGACTACGCTCCATGGGAGCTAACAATCGCCGGCGCAGTCGGGGCTGTGTACCACGTCGGCTAAGTAGGGTAGGCCCATGAGGTCGCCAGCGAATCCTACGCTAATGCAGGTTCGGGTACTTATTTGGCCGCAAACTCTGTCAGGTTGGGTACGCCATGAGGGTCGCCAGCCGATCCTATGCTAATGCAAGTTGGGTCTAGCTTGGCTATACTCTGTTGGATAGGGTACGCCATGAGGGTCACACGGACCTCTGCTAATGGCAAGGTTCGGGTACTTGTTTCGGCTTTTCCCAAGTCAGAGAAGACTTACATCGTCAAAGCGTCCGGAGTTCTCATGCACTGCGTCACACTGAGGAGGGCAAGCAGATGCTGCAACATCCTACTCGGGGTACATGTGGACCAGTTTGCATTCCAGAATGTAAGTCGGAAAGGCTTGCGAATACGGGTTTCTCTGGCTGATTGCGGTTGACAACAAAAAAACCTCCTGACATGCGATGGATGATACTTCCCTAGAGGTATGCTGGATAGGTGGCTCAGGCGCTTATTTGGTAGCCAGCCACCAAGATAATGATTCCTACGGTAGCATGCTCCATGTGGGCGCCCGCAGGCTAGTTGAAATTATAGATTGTGCTGACCAACAGGGGAAAAGAACGGTGAAAAAAGAAAGGGAGAAAAGAAAGGAGCCGATGAGTAACAGATATGCTTTCATGAGAGCTTATTGCTAAACATATATGTTTGGGTATCTGTCTTATCCACCAGGTTCGAGGATACATCTTACAGGATAGCTGGTTCATTAAATTGGAGATGCAGGTATCTCTCTCAGTACCCTAACAGTAAGTTTTTTATTTTTTTTATACAGTGGGTACTCGCTACAATGGGGCGGGCCACCATTGCCATGGCACATTATTCCAGCGCGACATCGACGCCTGGAGAGTCTAAACTTCGAGTAGTGCACTATAGAGACCTATAAATTTTTCATTCCGCTGACATGACGCGATGAGTTCTAATTTCAAGGTAGTAACTACTCGGGAAAGATATAAATTCATTCTTCGCTGACATGAGCGGATGGTCTAACTTTCGGAGAGTAACTACTCGGAAGACTAAAATTCTCATTCCCGCTGACATGAGCGGATGAGTCTAACTTTCGAGTAAGTAGTAACTCTCGGGGAAAAGACTATAAAATTCTCATTTGCTGACATGGAGCGGATGAGTCTAATTTCGAGTAGTAACTAACTCGGAAAGATTATAAATGTCTCATTCCCGTGACATGACGGATAAGTCTAAATTTCGAGTAGTAAACTACTCGAGGAGACATATTAAATTCTATTCCGCTGAATGAGCGGATGAGTCTAACTTTCGAGTAGTACACTACTCGGGAGAGACTATAAAATTCTTCATTCCCGCTGACATGATGCGGAGGAGTCTAACTTTCGAGTAGCATACTATCGGGAAAGACTATAAATTCTCCAGCTGGAGCTGAGAGTCTAACTTCGAGGCGCATCGGGAAGACTATGCTTAGATGACCAGCTCGACATGACATGAAGCTGACGAGTCGAATTTTCGAGGAGTATATTACTCTGGAAAGACTATAACACCTCCTTTCTAGCTGAATGACGCTGAAGAGTCCATATAGAGTAGCATCCTACTGCGGCAAGACTATAACAACATTCCGACTGACACGAAGTCGAAGAGTCTACATACGAGTAGTTCCGCTACTCGGCAAGACATATAATCATGATTCGTGAACAGTAATGCCATGACCGAGAGTTTCATGTACCAGTTAGTAATCTCTCGGGAAAGACTACAAACGGTTAAAGATCTTTGACTTCATGTTTAATGTGTTTTCACAATTACGCCCAAAGTCGGGGGGCTACACTAATAGGTGCGCCTATTCGCGCGACACTATTCAACATTACATGGAGCCTTCGTAGCTCGCCACTGACATGACAGGACTGGGAGAAGCAAGCACTCAGATATAAAGAGCACTCGGGAGCAATGCCTCGGGAAGACTTACCGTGGAGGATAGCACTTGGCATCAGTGTGCGCTCAACTATGAAGGGGGGGTACTGTGGGGCCATGGGCCGGGACCTCATGACAAGCATATGGGCTCGGATAGAGATGGGCCTAGCCTTGTAATTAGAGATATGCGCTAATTGGCAGACTCTGCCTTGTAAGAAAGGATATACAGTCCTAGTCGGGTGCGTTATATCTCTAAGGGGAGATTCTAGTCGTAATCCGATGGGGACTCCTACTTTTTGTAACCTGTCCCCAGAATATAAGGGGAGGCAGGCGCCCCATGAGGGCAGGTTGAGTTTGGTTCACCAGAATCACCATAAAATTCAAAGGATGACACACAACTGGACCGTAGGGTATTACCTTCACATCCGAGGGCCTGAACCAGTAAATCTCCTGTGATTCCTTTTGCAATCCCACTGAGGTTTTCCATCCGCGAGTACATATATTATGCTGGTGTATAAACATCGACACCCGGGCTCCTGGAGTGAGCTAGAGCTTAGGAGGAAGAGGGCCGGGCTCAAGGAAAGAAGACCCGGGCTCCTGGAGTTCATCTTCTCTCCGTCTCCCGTTCAAATGTGGCATGGATGCTCCTTTATAGGTGAGGGGAGTCACAGGCCGGTCATACGTGGTGAGAGAGAGATATGCTACGTCTTGTCGTGGCGGCGCCGCTGCCTGGCGCGCCTGGAGGAGCGATTAGTGCGTCTGCTCGGGCTGCGGCGGCTAGAGCTGGTCTGCTGTCGCCTTGTCGGGTTGCTTGTCTTGTCACCAACTGCTGCAGGGGCTGTCCCCTGGAGATGATGTCGGAGACAAGCGGGAGGCGCCTGTCGCTTCACCATAATGCAGGTATATTTGGGGAGTTGGTCCGCCGAGCTCCTCAATTTGAATCGGTTATGCCGTCGGCAGTCGGCTCGGCATCGGCTAGGGCCCGGTCATCGGCACCGGGCCGGGGGATCGGCGCCCAGGTCCGGGGCGACCTGAATGGCGCCCCGGGGCCGATGGTGCCCGGGGCTCAGCGGAAATGCCGACCGTAGCCAGCCGTTTCTTCTGCAGAAAGTGGGCCCGGAGGAGCGGACGTGGCCGGAGATCCACGCGTCCCCGCAGAACGTGGGACCCCCAGTCCCATTTCGCCGACACAGATGAAACCTCTCAAACAAATAAAAAGTCTAAACAACGGAATTAACTAGCGACAGCGACTTCTCCATAATCCACAGGCAAACTTGACTTGGACCCAGCCTAGTCCTCCAAATCTTCGCCTTCACTGTAGTATTCTTCTTTTGATGATTTGATATTGCAAGGTGAGTACATGGAATACTCAACAAGCCACACAGCAAATATGCAAGTGCACAAGATAGAAAAGGATGGCATATAGGGTTAATTTGCATAAATAACATTTAACCAAACAGTTAAGAGAGAATTAAAACAATAGGATAGTTAAGCAAAATTAAATCAACACTGTACAGCCCACCTGGCTACATAGGCCCAAACCATCCCAATCTAGATGTCTCACAGCTCATTTTAACATTAATTAATCAATGGGACTAATCACGAAAAACATCATTCCGCTTGCCTATGACCGCGGGTACGTCTATTCAAACCATTTTACTCTGATAAGAGGTGTACAATTTTACCCACAAGACACAACCCCACAACATGTCACCATGTGCCTTGGCACCACCAAGATACCTCGGAAAGGAGTTGTGATAGGACTCTTCGCATAACATGTCCAACAGAATGACCACCCACCAAGTCCCCAGTAGAGGTGGCCCAACCTCCAGGCTACAGAAACTCTTGGCTCCCAAACATATGGTCTTATTGGCACTGCCATTGTGGATTTATTGACACTACCACCTATCAATTAAACACACCATGGTGTCTCCTGCTGGAAAATGCTATACTACAAGTCCAGCCATTGCCCATGCTGGCTTGTGGTTAGTACGGTAAATGCTTCACAACAGTAGCTCGTAAACCGGTTCTTAACTGTCATGAGCACCACTAGCAACAAAAACCAACCTGGTGCTCACAACCCACCATTCATCCATGTTTTAGTTGCCTATTAAGAATCAATCTCACAAGAACACCGTCATGAACAGAACCATCATCATTTTATGTGTAATCATATGTAATTAACAAACTTTATGTGATTCTCTAGTTTCTAAGCTGAGCTAAGCAACCTAGAATTATTCTAGCTAACCAATACTTCGGTTAGCTAGTCATATTAATCCCATAGATACAAAGGTAGGATATCAAAACAACGGCTGTAAACAAAGATCAGGGTTTCCCTTCCTGATGTCATTCTAAAATAAATGCACTTTTAAATCAAAACATAGATTTAAATCATAGGATCAATATGCTCAAAGGGTTGTGGGTCTGTGTGACTTGTCTTGCTACTCCGCAAAGTCTTCCGAACCCTCCTCAGCGTAAACTGACTCTTCTGAAACGTTCCAAACTATAGGCAAATAACAAAATGAGTAAAAACAGTACATAAGCACATAACAACTGCACATGTGGATATTTTTAATAGATAGATCTCAATTTTTAAAGAATTTAGAGACTTGAACGACCTCAATCCGAGTTCGTATGAATTAGTTATGATTTTTGAAAGTTTAAACCGATTAAAAAGCATTTACAGAAATTATTAAAGTATTAATGACGCAATAATGAATTAATTTTGAAAAGGAAAAAGAGATTTATTGCGTCATCAGAGAGTGGTCCACCGTAGACTGAGTCCACAGGATTGGTCCACCGGGTTTAACGGTTAGGATGGATTAGATCAAGATCCAATGGCTCGGATGAAACCCGATAGTGGCGCAAGGATGGGTGACACCTGGTGCCGATCTGGCAGCTACGGTGACGAAGGGGTGATGCGGCGGCTGACGGGGCGACGACGTGGACAACTGGCGATGGCGGTGGCTCGGGCGGCAAGGCTTGCTGGTGATCCTGGGCATGGCGGCGGCTGCGGCTTGCGCCAAAAGGATGAGCTCGACGAGGCGATCTTACCTTGCAGGTACTCGGCGACGATCTTCGGGTACTTGGCGATGATCTTCGGGTACTCAGCGACGATGGCGCTCCGGCAGGGAAGGGTGGCTGCCGAGTGACGGACTAGATGCTACTCTACCAGGGGAACACGTCTGGGTTGTCGGAGAAGGGCGGCGATGAACCAAGCGGCGGCGCTGGGGTCTTGCTGTGGCTGGGGCTCTCCGGGGCGTTTAGGTTTAGGGCAAGGGTGACGACGGACTGAGGGGAGGATGGTGGTACTTATAGGGTCACCAATCGAAGGAGTCTGAGGCGGATAAAGCAGCTTATGGCGGTGGCAAACTCGGCGGCGGCGGACTCCAAGTCAATCTCGAGTTCGGGCTCAATCCCGAACCGTTTCACGCTGGGTTTTGGGGGGATTGGTGGTGGGGATAGAGGGGAGGATTTTCCCTCAACCAATTTGAAGAGATCACGTACGGGGTGACCAGATTTTGCACGGATGGCGGTGGCAAACTCGGGCTCGGACTCGACCTAGGGTAGACGAGGATCCCGACAGGTGGGGTCCATCTGTCGGCGGGGAGAAGAAAGAGAGAGGGAGGAGGGGAGATGTGGGCCGAAATCAGCCCACGGCCGCGGGAGGAATTTTAAAACCTTTTTCCAAATTATTTATTCACTGATTTGTTTTTCTATTTATTAAAAATACTTCCACAGCTCAAATAATTCCCAGAAAAATCCAAGGACTACAAGAATTAAAGAAGTATTTAATAAAATTTTCTCTGGTCTATTTTTACATTGAAATTTATTTAGGATTTTTATTAACCATATCTTTAGGCTTTTAATTAGTTTCTGGAAATTATATTTTCACATGTATTATTTATTAACTTATTTTAGGGTGTGACATTGAACTCACTAGTTGCTTGCCTAACCCTATGAATTTCAGGAACTAGATGGGAATTAAATTTCTACTCTACTGTGACCTCCCAATCTAAATAAGCCTCAGGGTCATATTTTTCAGAAAAGCAAGGCAAGGTAAATTTGACTTTAGTAAAAGGATCATCAATACCTCGCCCTTGGTGGCGGTTACCTCCCATACCTTGCCAGTTGAATCGCAGCCGTTGTCGTAGGCGCTCGTCACGAAGTGCAGCGCGTGCGTCACTATTGTCGCTTCCTCTTCTTCATTATCTCCGTCATCATCAACAAGTGGTGGTGTTGGGTGACGGCTTGCTGCCAATTGCTCAACACGGTTAGTGAGGGTGGTAGTGCTCCCCACTATAACCTGGAGGTCTTCCTGCATCGCATTCATGGCAGCTACATTTTCCTCAATCTTCTGATCCAGCTTAGTGATCTCCTCTTTTGAAGCACAATCAGCGAAATTATTCACCTCACCTGCCATGGTTAGTAGAAAATAGGAAACAAACAGCACAAAAGTATGATCCCTATCAACTACTAGGCGATAGAACACACTCTTAAGTGTCTTACCTTGCTCTTACAAAAATCTTACCAATTGAAGCAGGTGGTACGACTTGGAGAGGTGGGATGTTTGACGACGACAGGGGTGCGATTGCGAGGATCAACCTATACTGACCAAAAGTGTGTGGATCTCGGAAGGCAGTGTATTATAGCAAGGGTTAGCAAAATTCAATAACAGAATAGCAAAGCTGAATAAGAAACCCAAATACTTGTCACAATCACTAGCCGAGACACGTCCCTAGGACTAGTATAAGCAAGCGAGTGTAATGAACAAAGGAAACTAGGACACAAAGCTATAGATACACAAGACCCAGAACGGAGAACCACACACTCTCCCCTTCTCTCTACCTTTTCTTTTTTTCTCTCTCTTCTCTTTCTTCCTTTTTTTTGATATTTTTTTCTCAACTAGGAGTACACAAGAAGCAACCATACAAATTGACAGCTCGATATGATGCACGGAGTGGCCCTGGAAAAACAAGCAGGAGCTCTAAAAAGCGTGCAGGAACTTCGGGGCTCGAAAACTCAGTCTTGCTGGCCAAATTTTGTGATTTTAGATCGGCCGAACCTAACAAAAGTTCATGGAGAAGCGGATGTAAAATTTTCTGTAGATGTCCGTAGATATAAAATTTGCCTGATTTCGAGTCCGTATGCAAAAGTTATGGCCGTTTTACAGAATGAGACATAGAATAGGTCTCTCTGCCACACAACTCGTATATTCGGCTAGGGCAAAAATTTGAAGATAGGTTAAACGCGGCTGACAAGGAGGCTAGCAATGCAAGGCGATTGACACAAGGTGGCTTGTGACCTATCTACATGGCTTGCGAAACGGGTTATTAGCACAAGGCGGTTGCAAAACGAAATCGAGTAGAACCTGATCTCTCAAGGTAGGCTCTCACACAATGCAACTGCTCGAACTAGATACCAGGAACGCGACTCTAAAATAGCGACCAGACTCGATCTAGGACTCAAACTCAATAAAGCACAGCTGAAATTAAACTTGTGAAGGCACAAAGGGGTTTGGACAGCGGAAAACAAGGACTACGATAAATACGATGCTTTTTTTCGATTTTTCTGGACTCTAGGTAAAAGAAACAAAGATGGATAGATGGGAATAGATAATACCTGTTGGGCAACCTGTGCTCTGATACCACTTGATGCGAGACTAGGTACCCGACCTTCCGATAGGTTCGATTTGGCGACGTGTGGACGTTCACATTTTGAGGCTTGCGATCAGTCCATCATTACCTCGCATTCGCTACAACCGCGCGTCTTATCATTATCAGCCACGCTCTCACGCATTCGACCTAACCACGAAGGTTTTGCTCCTACAAACATTCAAAGAAATTTGCAAGAACAAAGAAAACACAACCTGAATTGCAAATGGATGTTTAGCACACAAAGTTGGGGTTCCACAAACCGATCTAGACGGTGAAACTGCAATGGCAGAATAATCTAAGCAAAACCCAACCCTAACTCGACGACTTCTACTGAATATATAGGGTCTAGGGTCGGCCAAGGACCCCTGGACATGTCCCTAATGGACTCTAACAAGATACAAGACCAACGGCCCAAAAGACGGTGGCGTAGCACCCTGACAGATTCTAGACGCTGACTTATTCAGACATTCCTGTTGACTTAGAAGGAATTTTGATGTGAGACCAGATCCATTAGAAAGGTGGTCTCATTAGCTTTCCGTACATATCTTGAACGTTGGAAACAGAGTCCGGATGTGATCTGGGCGACCAATTTCGTGCGGACTGCTCTTGGAATCCGAGATGGACTCGAGCTCGATATGAATTGGGCCTCTAACTTGACTTGAACGCCTTTGCTGGCCTTGTCCACCTCCTAGCCTCTCTCCAAATGCTTCCTGGTCCTCTCCAAGGTTCCTAATCATAATTAAATCATTAGGTAGCAATCTATTCTCAAAGTCACCAAAAGAAGAACTTAGGAATGAGTTCACCTGGAGATTCAATTGTCGTGCCCGAGCTCTAGTAATTGGCCCTTGCATAACAACTTGAGGATTGTTGTAAATATCCAAAAGAGTGATGTCCTCATTAGCAATCACAATCTCTTGGTCTGCAGAACCACCCCCTAGGGAACACTGCGTAAACAAGCACGTCTTCCCTTCCAGCTCATCAATCTGCTTCTTCAACTCCTTTAATTCGGATGTAGCCATATGGTACATTGTCTTTGCAATGGGTTTGGTTCCTGGCTTTAGCTTGATAGAGAACTCTACTTCTCTTTCAGGTGGCATTCATGGCAACTCTATTGGAAATACATCTGGGAACTCATTAACTACTGTTACTTTCTCAACTCCTGCAACCATGGTGTTTAGTGACTGTGGCAATGGTGGCAACAAGGGTCTCTTGGCTCTGAACTCTACTTTCTTCCCATCAGTATTGATCAAACTGATGATCTTATTCTCACAATCCATCTTTCCCTTATACTTATGCAACCAATCCATTCCCAATATAACATCCAATCCTTGCATTTCCAATAGCATAAGGTCTGCTAAAAAGGTAACTCCTTCTATCTGAATTTCTATATTAGGGCACTTAAACTGGGATTTCATGTCTGATCCAGGGGCATGGATCACATGGGTATTATTTAAAGCTACTAGGCTCAAACCATGCTTCTTAACCAAAACCAAAGAAATAAAAGAATGTGTAGCACCCGGATCGAATAAAACCAAAGCAGGCTTTGAGTTAACAAGAAACATACCAAGCATAATGTCTGTAGCTCCAGTGGCATCCTTGGCTAAAACATGATTGACCCTTCCTTGAATAGCTCCAGGGTTAGGTCGTCCTCGTCATGCAACAGCTCCAACTTGTCCTCCATGGTTTGGCATTACTCCTCCACGGTTTGGCACTACAGTTCCACGTCCTGCCACGTTCTGATTCTGTGGCATAGCACGTGGCATGGCACTCTGGGCTCTTACTTTGACTTGTGTAACATCCATCAAAAAGTTTCTCTAGGGGCAGTCTGGACAGATGTGTCCCACCAACTTGCAATGATAACATTCCTTCGGAAAATTACTTGTTGGATACTGATTTCCACCATAATATGTTGTTTCTGTGGCATTGGAGGCCTTGGCATCTACAGTGGGAAACGCCGAGGTGGTACTGCTGGCATCATCATCCTTGGTCTTGGGGTACTTGAAGAAGGCATCATCTGCTGCGGAGCTTTGTGCTTGTGGCTTTCCTCCAATTCTCTTTTCCTACGCTCAATCAACAGGACCTTGTTGAGTAATTCAGACATATCCTTGTAGTACACACCAGCAAATTTGTACTTGATTGGTTCATCCAAGCCTTCGACAAACCACACCATCTTCTTCTTCTCTGTGTTTACATCATCAGGAGAATAGCGTGCAAGGTGCTAGAACTCATCATGACATTCTGCAATTGGCTTCCCATTCTGAGTGTAGTTTCTGAACTCCTTCATCTTTGCTGCAATTAGGCCTTCTGGAATGTGCACCTTCCTGAACTCCTCTGAGAATTCCTTTCATGTGATAGTTTCCTTGTCAGGATGAACAGCTTGGAAATTAATCCACCATACTGTAGCTGGACCACTAAGCTGATGAGAAGCATATAGAACCTTCTCTCGATCAATGCACTAAACTGTGTTCAACTTCCTCTCAACATCCATTAGCCAGCCATCTGCTGCTAATGGTTCTGGGGCTGAAGAAAATGTCGGTGGCTTGGTCCTCTGAAAATCTATCCACCTGGATCCCATGGTTGATCCCTCAGCTATGGCGGCGCCTGGTTGAGGCATCCTATTGATAACTTGCTCAAAAAGTCTGCTGTAGTTCTGATCCATCATCTGCATCACCCTTGCAAGATCAACTGGATGTTCTGGCAGTTGCTCACCCACACTGCCATTTCCATCTGTTCCTGACATCTTGTTCCTTTACTTAGGCCTGTAACAGGTTTTTCATTATAAAATGTTAGTTAAGGTGTAAAAAGGAAAGACTGAATAGACTTAGACTGGAATAGCATGAAATAAAGAAGCAACGAAATAACAGAGAAAGACAGACAAAATCATGTTTAGGGTTTTTCTTATAAAAATTGAGAAACACAATAGCACATCAAGTGCCACGTAACCCCAAAAGGTTACATGAAACAACAGGATGACCCTTTCGCAAATACAATACATAACTCTATGTTCTACCGGATGGACGAACCATCGACTGACACAGGTTGACATACACTAGTGTCTGTCGATGTTTTACACCGGCAATAAATATATGGGGCTAGTCGGCGGATGTAAACTCGGTGGATTGCAAAGGAACACAAGGAGATTTTATACTGGTTCAGGCCCTCGATGTGAGATAATACCCTACGTCCAGTTTATATGTATTTCTTTGAGGATATACGGTGGTAGTTCTGATGAACTTGTGTGCACCTGCCCTCATGGGGCGCCCCGTCTCCCCTTATATACTGGGGGACAGGGTTACAAGGTAGGAGTCCCCATCGGATTACGACTAGGAGATCTCCCCTTAGAGATATAACGCACCCGACTAGGACTGTATATTCCTTTTCATACAAGGCGAAGTCTGCCGAATCTAGCTATATCTCTAATTACAAGGCTAGGCCCATCCTCCATCCGAGTGGCCCATATGCTTGTCATGAGGTACCCGGGGCCCATGGCACCCACAGTAGCCCCCGAGACCTTCATAGTTGAGTCACAGCTGATGCCGAGTGCTCATCCTCCACGGTGAAGTCTTCCCGAGTGCATTGCTCCCGAGTACTCTTTGTCTGAGTGCTGCTTCTCCCGAGTCCTGCTTCATGTCAGCTGGCAGCGAGGCTATGAAGGGCTCCATGTAGATGTTAGAATAGTGTGCGCCGAATAGGCGCACCTATTAGGTGTAGCCCCCGACTTTGTGCTTAATTGTGAAAACAATTAAACATGAAGTCAAAGATCTTTAACCTTGTAGTCTTTCCCGAGTAGATTACTACTGGTACATGAGACTCTTCGGTATCATGTCAACCGGAATATAATTTATAGTCTTGCCGAGTAGGATGCTACTCGTATATGGGACTCTTCAGCGTCATGTCAGCTGGAAAGGGGGTGTTTATAGTCTATCCCGAGTAGTATATCACTCGAAAATCAGACTCGTCGGCATCATGTCAGCCGGGATGATTATTTATAGTCTTTCCCAAGTAGTATACTACTCGAAAATTAGACTCGTCAGCTTCATGTCAGCTGGAAAAGGTGTTTATAGTCTGTCCCGAGTGGCGTCCCATTCGGAAGTTAGACTCTTCAGCTCGTCAGCTGGAAGAATGTTTATAGTCTTTCCCGAGTAGTATGCTACTCGAAAGTTAGACTCCTCCGCATCATGTCAGCGGGAATAAGAAATTTATAGTCTCTCCCGAGTAGTGCACTACTCGAAAGTTAGACTCTTCCACATCATGTCAGTGGGAATAATATTGCTCATGGCAACTAATGGCCATGCATGTAGGCCGAGTACCACTTTATAAAAATAAATCCATGGCGTGGTCAGGTGTACCCGAGAAAGATACCTGCATCCCTAATTTTAATGAAGACCAGCTTGTGATCCTTGTAAGGATATATCCTCGAGACCTGGTGGATAAAACAGACACCCAAACATATATGTTTAGCAATAAGGCTCTCATGAAGCATATCTGTTTACCTCATTGGTTCCTGTTGGTAGCACCAGCGCTATAATTTCAACTCAGCCTGCGGGCGGCCCACATGGAGCATGCTACTGTAGGAACTCATATCTTGGTGGCTGCTACCAAATAAGCCGGCCTGAGCCGACCTATCCGGCATAGCTCTATAGAAGTATCATCCATCGCCTGTCAAGATGAGTTTTTTGGTGTCGATAACCGCAATCAGCCAGAGAAATCCTTACTCGCAAGCCTTTCCGACTTATGTTCTGGATGCAGCCTGGTTGCCACAGGTGCCCGAGCAGGTATGTCGCAGGATCTGCTTGCCCTCCTCAGGTGTGACGCGGTGCATGAGAACTCCGGATGCGCTTTGACGATGTAAGTCTTCTCTGACTTCAGGAGAGCCGAGCAGGGTACCCGAACCTTGCATTAGCATAGGATTCGGCTAGCGACCCTCATGGGGCATACCCTACCCAACAGAGTTATAGCCAAGCGAGGTACCCGAACCTTGCATTAGCATAAGATTCGGCAAGTGACCCTCATGGGGCGTACCTCACCCAGCCGAGTGATATACGACCCCCGACTAGTGCCGGAAGTCAGTTGTCAGCTCACATGGAGCGTAGCCGAGGAAGATGACGTCCCGACTGGCGCAAGTACTCGGTAAGTAGCCCTCATGGAGCATCCCGAGTGTATTTTGGCAGACTTGTCCAGCCCCCGAGCGTAGGAGATAGGCTCGCAGCCCTGAGTTCCTGTCACGCGTATCCGGAGCTGGGCCTGCAATATAAAGATATCGGATGAGTAGCATCTGATGATGGAAATAATCACCCGAATAAAATATATTTTACAATATATGTAAATACGAGTTTTTCCTCTTTTTGATATTAATTTCCCCGAGTAGTTGACCCCTTACGTTTAAGCACTCTGCCCGACTAGTCATAGCCCCCGAGCGTCGGGAGTTGGCTCATGGCTCTTTCCCAGACACACGTTTTGGGTGACTTGAGTTCGTCTTTCATGGAGCAAAGTTTCACGGATCAGGATTTATGCTACTTGAGTACTTTTGCAATAATTTAAGAGCAAAAACAGAGAAGAGTGCAGCTTGTGCACCTATTAGGTGTAAGCGGCATTGGCAAGGCTGAGTGAAGAAATATTTATCAGGAAGCGACATAGTTGTTCGGTATTTCGGAGTGGGGATGCCATCCTTGCGTTTGAGCTTGTGAGCCCCCGAGCATGTCACTTGTTGTTCTGATAATCTTCAGTTGTTGAAAGTCGAAGACGATTGTGACCGACTGCCACAATGAAGCCGTCTGACTTGCGTTTGCGATTCCCGGCTTTAGTCGGGACCGCGTCGTTGGTGCCCTCCCGCTTCTTCTGTCAGGATGCCTTTTTATCTTCAATGGCCTCAGCAACAGCGTGGGCTGAGTCGGCGTATTTGTTCGCCATGTCGAATAAAGCCTTGACAGAGTTGGGAGGCTTCCGTGTGAATTTGTCGATGAACGAGGTGTCTTTGACTCCTTTTCGAAAGGCGGCGATGACGACCTCATCCTTGACGTTAGGGATTGAGTTCTTCTTCTCAGAAAACCTCTTAATGAAGTCACGAAGAGACTCGTTCTTCCTTTGATGCAACTGATATAAGTCGTACTCGGAAGATGATCTCTCGTAAGTTCCCTGGAAGTTGGCGATGAAGCGTTCTCGGAGTTCTGCCCATGAGCCGATTGATTGCTTGGGAAGTCATGTTAGCCATGTCCTCGCTGAGTCGGCTAAAGCGACTGGGAGGTAGTTAGCCATGACTTTGTGATTTTCTCTAGCTGCTCGGATTGCCGTAGTATAGACCGTGAGCCAAGACTCGGGATTGGTCTTGCCGTCGTATTTTTCGACTCCTGTAGGCTTGAAACCCGATGGCCAGTCGGCCTGTTGTAGCTCCTGGGTGAAGGCCGGTACTCCTTCATCTTCATGAGGACTCCGACCCCGACTACGGCGGCGAAACCGCTCGTGGTGGAGGCCGAAACGCTCGTTCTCGTCTTCCGGTTGGCGTTGCTCATCATCTTCTCGTTCGCGGTGTCGAGCGTTGATGTCCTGCCGAAGATCACGTCGTTGTCGGCCTCGAAGGTCCTGATCATCCCGACGGTTGCTTTGACGTCGCCAGTTGTTGTTGGGGCTACCGAGTGACGCCTGACGTGCCTCCGTATGCAGCTGACTGGAGCCAGCCGCTCGGCGTCGCTTTGAGGTAGATGAGACTGCCGTTGGGAATGTCGACCGGTTGGTCGGTATGAGGGTATCACCCGACTGTTGGTGCTGCTGACATGCAGCAGCGGTAAGCAGGGCTTTTATCCTTGCGATCGTCGGGGTGGCCTGGTGATCAGGCCCAAACTGGAGTGTATCCAGTAGAGTCGCAGCGGCCACGATGTTCTGTTGAGGAGTAATGAAGACGTCGTGGTTGCTGACTCGGGTTTGGAGGATTTGTTGTTGAGCTGTCCGCCCAGCCCTGCGTAGGGCGTCATGTCGGCGTCTCGCTTCTTCCTCTTGTTGTTCTTGCAGTCGGCAAGCTTCCTCCTCTTGTTGCTCGTGTAGTCGGCGTGATTCCTGAGTAGGAGTAGCGCCTTTGGATGCCATGAAGATTTCTCGTGGCAGGGAGAAGCTTGCCAAACTGCTATCCGACTTAGAGTCGGAATCCGACTGGGAGTCGTAGTTGGAATAGTTGATGGGGGTGATTATAACTCCGACCTCCCTAGATCCGATCTCGAGCGGCTCTGGGCCGTATCCGAGTCGAACTCCAGAGGATCGGGTTTGACGCGTTGGGTGTAGATTGTAGATATCCTCGGCGTCGCCGAGTTCGAACGGGAAATTGACGATCTCTTCCTTTTTTGACCCGATCTCGGCCGGCTCAAAACCGAGTCCGAGTCGAACACCGAAAGAAAGAGTTGTCCCTGGACTTGGGCGTATGGGAGATCGCCGCAGCATGTCGTGAGAGATTGCTGCAGCATCGTGTAGGCCGACTGGCGCGGAGTCGGCTGGTTCCTCGGCCGGTTGGATCGGGTCCGTGTCGGCCAAGGTGGGATTGCCGAACATGTCGGCGATGAAGTCGAGGCTTCCGAATGAGATTGTATCTCCGGGAGAGAATTTGCCGCCGTCGACTCCGGTGCTGGATCCATCCAGCTTGTAGATGTAGATCGCGCCGATACCCCTACCTGGCGCGCCAACTGTCGATGTTTTACACCGGCAATAAATATATGGGGCTAGTCGGCGGATGTAAACTCGGTGGATTGCAAAGGAACACAAGGAGATTTTATACTGGTTCAGGCCCTCGATGTGAGGTAATACCCTACGTCCAGTTTGTATGTATTCCTTTGAGGATATACGGTGGTAGTTCTGATGAACTTGTGTGCACCTGCCCTCATGGGGCGCCCCGTCTCCTCTTATATACTGGGGGACAGGGTTACAAGGTAGGAGTCCCCATCGGATTATGAGTAGGAGATCTCCCCTTAGAGATATAACGCACCCGACTAGGACTATACATTCCTTTCCATACAAGGCGAAGTCTGCCGAATCTAGCTATATCTCTAATTACAAGGCTAGGCCCATCCTCCATCCGAGTGGCCCATATGCTTGTCATGAGGTACCCGGGGCCCATGGCACCCACAGTGTCAACCTAACTTAACAAAGCTATCGAACTTCAACGCTCCTCTGCAAAGAAACTTCACTCCCGAGTTCTTCAAATTGTGTCTATTACACCCTAACCAACTAACCGAACCTTGAATAGGGTGAGGAAAAGATCAACTAAAACTTTTCAAAATCAGATTAAGGAAAGAAGAAAGAAATAGACAGGAAAACAGATGAAGGCGGAAGAGAGTCAATTAGAAGAATAACCCATTTTTGCAATTCTTTTCAAGTTTCAAAATAGATTTTGAAACACTTCCTAACCAACTTAGGTCAACCTACGGTAAAGCCTGGCTCTGATACCACTCCTGTGGGGATCGTTGAGAGGAGGGTCCAAACGTCCCACAACACACGTAACCGCCCAGGAAGTTTAGTTACATATAGAATGATACAGAAACATAACTTCCATTAATTATACAAATCGACAAGGTTGTAGTAGAACCCAAACTCAACACACGCACACAACGGGCCTATGGCCGTACACGTCCAACCAAAAGACGCAACTCTGCACCACAGGAACGGCCTAAGTGTAGAGTCGACCTAGAATTTGAACCCTTCGTCTTCGTCCCAATCCAGCAGATCGACGGCTTCCTCGACTTCACCCGCAACTTCTTTCTAAACGGCTAGAGCCTAAAATATGCAAGACTGAGTACACAAGTACTCCGCAAACCATGCAGGGAAACATATAGTGATGTAGGATATAACAAAGAAGGGAACTGGTTTAACTCTAAACCTTATCAGTAGTTCACAAACATCCCAATTTATAAACAAATTTAGTTTTAAAGGGTTTAATATTACATGTCGTCATCTCTCAATTTAAACCATTATCACAATTCTACTCATGCCATTACTCTGGATTCACCCATAGACATATCTCCATTAACCGGGAGCACGGCGTATTCGAATACCAAACGACTTTGCAGCGTCTACCTAGCTTTACCCGCACGATATCGCAGCTAGCTAAGCTGAAGATAACAAAGTGTAGTATTGCCCCAAGCTCATCTCTGTTCTACCTAGCAGGTTATAGGACAAGGCACCTGTTGGCCTCAACTTGGCCTTCGCGAGGGTGTGCACCAACCCGACGACTCGTCTACCTGCTATTGCACGACTAGGAGGAACACACAGTCCTCAAAGACCGCAATGGGCACCGCAGCACCCACACTCATATAAACAAATAGTCTTACATCACTCAGTGGCCATTACACACGTTAAAGCCTAAAATGCTGATACACTGAAAGGCTGTAGAAGTTCAATTCACTGGAGCAGTACACACTGGGTCCGAATACCTCGATCGTGCGGATGGGTGCTAACTATGTCACTTATACTGGCACAAGGGAGTTATGTCCTTAAAACTTTGAATAAATCACATACCTCCAAAACTATCACATAAAATAACAATTTCATATAATATTCAACATGTTCATAATAAGCAGGATTAACCTAGAGTTATCAAAGATATATATTAGACTCAACTCAAGGCATGGCATTATAATTATAACAATATCAAATAAAAGGTGTTCTCTATTTCGAAATACTTTAAAAAATTAACTCATGTATCCTATTTAAGTACTTCAAGGTAGTACTCTACACAAAATAAGACCTAGCTCCAGATCAGGTTCAATTATTGTTCAAAGGATGCATGACTTGTGTTCGGGATCAGCGTAGTTGTACCAATCGTCTCCTCCTACAACTGCGTAGACGTACACGTCAGCTGCAGACTCGGACTCCTCGATTGGATCTGCTGTAGCGGAATCTATCAATACACAAATAAAATAAATAAGCGAATAATTCCAAATGAATACCAAAATTCAGAAAGTGCACAAGATATTAAAAGAAGAAATAATGGAAGAAATTTGGGATTTTTCCGAAGTCGCGTCAAGCGAAAACCCTAGAGCCAAAATTAGGGTTTCGTCAATGGATGCTCGGATCACGACGAAACTGGCGCAGATGGATTCAGAATAATTCAAGAAGTCAGGAATAGGTCTCGGATTTTTGTTCTGAGGTCAAAAGAGTAATAAACCGATTGAAACAATAAATAGAGCCTTTTCTGAATTATTTTTCAATATGAAATTTGAATTTTCCTGTTCTTCTCTCTCTTCTCACAGGAGCCGGCCGTTGCACAGGGATGCCGACGGCGAAGGAGGCTAGTTTCTGGCGAAGTGAGACTGGTTTCAGAGTCCTCAGGGCGTGGGGATTCCATTCCCATAGTTGGCTGCGGCGGAGGCTCCGGTGGCGAGCCTGGCGACAGCGAGCAGGGGACGGCGGTGGCGATAGCCATGGTGGCGGTGGCTCCGGCGAGCTGGCGGTAGGGCGCATGGGCCAGGGAGGATCAGGGCGGCTAGGGAGCCAATGGTGGTGACAAACTGGCGCGGAAGTGGCCAGGGCGGCGGGACGCCGTGCAGTCGGTGGGTGGCCGAGCAGAGTCGCCGTGGCGCAGCGGCGCTGGCGAGCTCCCGGCGGCGGTCTCGCCGGGGAAACAGAGGGGTTTGGTGAGGTGTGGCATGGAGAAGATGGTGGTGGTCTCAATTTTGAGTAATGTACAGCAATGACGACGAATTTTAGCGCTTTACCTCCGGCGGTCGAGCTGGGGCTCCTGCCCTGTTCGTCTCTGGCGACGGCGAACGGTGCAACAGGAGCCGGGGCGACTTCAGGGAAGATGAAGAGGAGGTGATGCCGCCCCTTTTTGCTTTTGGCGGCGGCTGATAAGGGGCGGCGAAGAGGGAGATAGGGAGGGAGGCAGAGAGCGGCAGCGTAGCCGAGCTCGAGGGAATGAGCTTGAGTTGGGGCTCAGCTAGCTCGGTGGCACGGCAGAGACAGGGGGCTGCGACGCGTGGGCAGGAGAAGCAGCTACGTGGCTCTCGAAAATGTGTTAGCGGCAAGGAAGTCGGTAGAGGCGGTGGAGGAAGGATGAGCCGGCCTAGGCTGGCCCGACTTGTCTCTGGTCCGGCCTGGGCTGGCGGCCAGAGGGAAAATAAAAAAAAGAAAGAGGAAGAATAAAAGAAAAATAGACTGGGTCCAGGAAAAGAAATGGGTTGATGACGGACGGAAGGAAAAAATAAGCCGATGATTCAAGAACGACACAGATTTATCCGCAAGAATTTATGATGAATGGATTGATGGATGGATTGTATTTATGAGAAAATAGAAAATAAAAAGAAAAAGAAAACGAAGAAGCAATTATGACGAACGAAGAACAACATTTTAAAATTGAACGAAACGATAAACTCGACGTGGATTTTTGAAAATACACAAAAATAAAAATGGTTTTAAAATTTAGTCATTTTTGGGGCTGTTACAAGACCACAACAGATGGTATGCCACCAACTAACCCCAAGCAAACATCATAACATTACAACTAATCATAAAATCAAACTAAAGAAAATGATGAAAACTAAGGGCGGCACGCCTAGTGCTCTGAGCGGCTCATACGGTTGTCCGAGTTGTATTCTGGCTCCTGCTCGTCACCCACTTCGTCGCCGGTGTGGTTCCTAGATCCGCTCATGTAGTCCACACTACCGTGAGCCGAGGAACTAGCCTCTCTGTGGGTGCGGGATCTGCTGAAGGTGCTACTGTTGTTAGTGTAAGTGAAGCCTCCATGGATGTTGGTGCCTCCCAAAGAGCTGCCGTCGCTTGACGACGCGCTGATCATGCTGCCCGTCGGTGCTGGTGCTGGTGCTGGAGTTGGAGAGGGCGCTGGCGCTGGAGCTAGAGCTGGTGCCGGTGGCGGTGCGTGTGGCCCGTTCTTGGGGGCCAACTGAATGCGCACCAGAGGAAGGGTCCTCTTCCTCGGGGTCAGATGAATCCTGGCCCCACCGAGTGGCGGCTGTCCCTTCAACTCTGCGACCTCCTTCTTCAGGCAGTCGATCTTGTTTTGGAGACCAATAATGGTCATCCTATTGGCGTCCTCTCAGTCGTGGGCTGCACGCACACAGTTGGCATGCATGTAATCCATAGCCCACATCGCCTGCCTCATGTGGACGATGGTGGTGTCGTTCTCATTGTCAGCCGGCTGGAAGGTGCTGTAGAGCTGGTAGTGAGCCCGGCTGGGAAGGTAGCGATAGGTGGTGGTGCGGAGGGTGGAGTGGTGCCTCCGACGTAGCTCTCCGATCAAACAAAAAGCTGCCTCCTGGCAGGTGTGGTCGTAGGTACGCCCATCGATCTCGACCTCCATGGCTGGTAGGAGGTACCTTTCACCTGGCAGCTCCAAGCGAACCCGGTGTGGGAGCTCACCCTCCATGGGCTCCACAGCAGTGTACTTTGGGGCATGGGTGTAACCCAATGTGAAGCTCATCATTCGAAGCTCTTCAACAAACCCACCCATGTTTGTGCCGCACTGGTTGGGGAGACTATTCATCTATAGAAGGCAAGGAGGGAGGATCAATGTATGCTCAGATCCAATTAAGTGAACAGTAAGTAATTTGGAAATAAACAACAATTTTATGCATGAAATGATTTTGTATGTAAACCTGAGACCGACGGAATAATACAGCAGAACCCAATAATACCGAATAAATTTTAAATAATAAATGCAAGGCCAATAAAAATATTTTATGCATGCCTTAAATCACACACTACCCTGATAACCAATGTTTTTCCAAAGTTTGGACTCCTATGCCATAACCCTTGAGTAAAAATTTCCACCCCAAACTTGACCTGACTCAAAAATTTCAATCAAATAAAAGGTCAAGATTTTATCCCAATCCAAGAACAAATTTTCGCTGTTCCCAAAATAACTCCAAGTGCAAGAAGCATATATGCAAATGAGAATTTCAGAGGGCTCTTAGGGTTTCCATTTGGCTGGTCCTACGGTCACGCTCGGCTCTGATACTAACTTGTAATGCCCAGAAATTCACCACCGAAATTCTAAACATTCATGTGTAATAAGTCCCTGCCCAGGAAAGCCAGGGTACACAATTCCAAGTTGCCATACAGAGTGCGTCTTACAAACAGAATAAAATTATATTACATATGTCGGTGAAATGGGATAGGGGGTCCCACATACCCTGGGGACGCGTGGGTCATCGGCCAAGTCAGTTCCCCGGGGCCATCTCGCCTTCGGTCCCGGGGCGCCACGCCTATCGGCCCCGGGCACGTCCCCGGGGCGCCGCCCCAAGCGTCCCCGGGCACGACCCCGGGGCGCCCTCGCCTCTGGCCCCGGGCACGTCCCCGGGGCGCTAACCCTATTGGCCCCGGGCTCGTCCCCGGGGCGCCGTCCCCACTGGATTCGGCTCCGAGGCATCGTTGGCCTCGGGCCCATACCTCGCCTCCGGGCGCCATCGTCCCACTTCCTGCTCGGGGCCCACATGTCGGTCTCCGGTAGGATCGATGGACCAGCTCTCTAAATATCAGTATTAGTGATGAGGCAACGGGGCGCGTTGCCCCTGTCGTCCGCTCCGCCACGCGTAAGTGCCTCAGGACGACCCCCCGTAGACACCTGACTGCTGTCAGAGGCCTTTTGACTTCGGTGGCAAGGGCGTGCGCCGAAGTCAAGCAGTCAGAGATGCTTGACTTCGGCAGAGTGCCCCGTCACATCCCGTCGCGTCCTCACGACTCCACCGCCCGCCGTATACCAACTCCGGCGTGGGTTCGGCAGGCGGACTGGTCCGGCAGGCGGCAGCAGGCGGACGCGCTCGTCAAGACGGCGACAAGACAGCGATAAGACAGGCCATACCCGCTCTCTCATGTAGCTCTCTCTCTCTATCAGCATGTATCTTGGCACTGTGCAATCCCCTTGCTCTATAAAAGGAGGACCAAGCTAAGGCCGAAGAAGGAGGCTTCCCCGTCCTCTAACTCTCTGCTCTGCACCCCCGAGTTCACTCTCTAACCACTGCTCTTCTTCTCTGGCTCCGGCCGCGTGCTGAGCTCACCTTGTAACATAGCAAACCACATTCATCTCCACATAGCATACACACAGGAGTAGGGTTTTACGCTCCGGCGGCCCGAACCTGTATAAATCCTCCTGTCTCCCTCGTGCGTCGATCCCCTCTTCCGACCGTTCGTTGTTCATTGTCTCTCCCGCGCGATCTCCACGAATCGGACGGTCCGGACCCGAAGCGGACGGTCCGGACCCTTTTGTATTGCCTCGCTCCGGACGGTCCGGACTCCTCTGTTGCTTCCACGTCTCCATCATTCAACCCTTCTTTCACCGGACGCCGCATTCACCTGAGAACTACTCCCCTGGCCGAATCTCAAAGGGGGGTCTCCGGACTTCCCGCCGTCGAGGTTTCACCCTCCGACAACATAAATGCAGCAGTAAAGATAAATAAAGCCTATATACAGCTAGACAAGCGAAGGCTTCCATTCCACAGGTATCTTGATGGCGGAGCCAGCCTAGTCCTCAAGTTGATCATCATCAGACATGCACTCCACACTGGGAGGGGGAAAAAAGAGCAAGGTTGAGTACCACCCACAGTACTCAACAAACCACATCCACAATTATGCACAATGCACAGGGGCAAAGGTAGGCTAGGGGTTTATTTGCATAAAAGCAGTTGTAAACAATAGTTGTTTGCAAACAGTAGAAAGGTTGATTAATTGAACAATATTAATCCTACACTGATCAACGTTACACCACGTTAACCAGGCCCAACCATCCATCTGAACTGTACCATTCCATTAAGTCAAGTTAAGTAAGTGAGGGTGAGACTAATCACGGTGAGTCTTGACCAACATGCCCATAACCGCGGGCGCGGCTATTCAAATAGATTTACTCTGATCAGAGGTATACAACTGTACCCACAAGACATAGCCCCACACACGTTCCCGTGTGCCGACGTGTCACCACTACACCCCGCGAGAGGCTGTGATAGGACCGTTCACGTGACCTCTCTCTAACCATCCACACCGCGCTGAGGTTGCACTTGCCGCCAGGACACCCCACATCGGCCAGGCTACCCCCCTTGCGCAATGATGGATTTGGAAGCCAATCAACCCTACCGCGGGCCGACCCAACTCCATCACGCCCATCCTCACCATCGGTGCCTAGGAGAGGGAGAAGAGACGCTACAAGCCCAGCCGTTGCCCACGCTAGCTTGTGGAAAGTACGAGTAATTGCCCAAGGGGGTCCTGTTAACCGGTCCTTAATTTCCATGGATGCGACCAGCAAAACCATGCACCCACAGCCCACCATTTAGGTCAAATTTTAGTAATTTAACATTAACATATCCAAAGTTCTATTTTCTGACATCGAGTCGAACCAAATAATGTAAATGATAATATTTAATTCCCAGGCGAACTAATAGTTTCTAAGCATGGCTAAGCATCCTAAGAATAGTATTCTAATCATGTTGTACCCAGGTGACAAGTAACAAGGTTCAATGACTAAGGCATAGTCTTATCAATTTATGGGTCATAAACCATACCACATGGAATAATAAAAACATGCATGTTTAGTTGAATAAACAAAACATATTAGCAAAATGGAGGTACAAAATGATCAAGATTATAGTGTGACTTGCCTTGCTCCGGCTCGACGTACTCGGCTACAACCTCGTAGTACACGGAAGAGTCACCGGTGTCGGATTCTATAACAAACAATGTACAAACAATTAAAAACAGTACATGTGGGTAGTCAAACATGAGCTAAGAATATTTTTAATGAATTCTTGGAATTTTTCTGAATTTAATGAAATTTTAATGGACTTAATCGGAGTTCGTATGAATTAGTTATGAATTTTTAAAGTTTTACTGTGTTTTCCAATGTAAAATTAATTATTAAACGATTTATTGCGCAATTAACGGAATTATTGCGTCACCAGACCCGAGAGCTGGCGCCGACAGGCAGGCCCCATCGGTCGGTGACACAAGAGAGGGCGGCACATGGTGGACCAAGTCCACCGCGGCCCAGCGGGAGGGGGCCACGTGGCTGCCACATGGCAGCCACGACGGGTCGACGGGCCGACGCGGCGGCCGGGTGGCACCGACGTGGCAGGGAAGCAGGCGCCTGCGGGGCACCACGCGGCCAGTCCGAATCTGCCTAGAGGCAAATCGGACGGCCCCCGACAAAGGGGGCTCGCCCCCGCCGACACGGCCGCGCTGTGGCGGGGTGAGCAGCGACCATCCAGCCCTCGGAGGATTGCGGTGAGCCACTGGAGGGAACGAGGGAGACGAAGGGGTGCTCACCGAGGAGTTGTAGCAGCCGGAAAGCAGTGTATGGTGGTGAACAGAGGCGATAGGCGGTGGCCGAGGTATGGGACGATGGCGAAGTCAGCGTTCCAGCAAGGATTTCCGATGATGGAGGTGTGGTCGAGGTTGAGGGGGTCCTGGCGAAGATATAGGGAGGATTTAGAGCCGAAATGGCCGAAGAGATCGACAGGAAGATGCGGCCACAAGCCGGCGGAACGGCTTGCCGAGGAGGAGGACGGCGAGCGTGGGTCTCCGACGGCGTAGAGGCTCCCGGATGCGGCGGCTGAGCTTCGCACGAGTGTGGCGAAGCTGGTGGTGGCAAGTGCGTGGTCTGGCGGCGACTACTGCGGCGGTGGCGGCTTTAGATCACACGACGCGGGGTGCTAGGGAGCTCGGGAGGCATCGGTGTTTGAGGGAAAAGAAAGAGGAGAGGATGGCGAAGGTTTTTATGCGCTCGGGCGGGAGAGATCGTGGCCGAAACAACTCCATTTCTCATGGGAGTGAGGGCGGCGTCGGCGGCGTTGGGTGCGTGATTCTCGCGCGAGAGGGAGTGATGGAGCCAGAGATCATGGGGGAGTGGGCAAGGACTTGGTCTTGTGCCGTTTGAACTGAGGACGGGCACGCGGGGAGACGGGTCGCGGCGCCGATTGAGCGGCGGAGGGGAAATTTCCCCTTCTCCCAATCCGGACGGAGGAGGACGAAGAAGCTGACAGGTGGGTCTGGCCTATCAGTGGGGAGGCGTGCGAGTGAGGCGGGCTGGGGTATGACGGGCGGGACCCATAGTGCAGCGAGAGAGAGAGTCGGGCGAGTGGCCAACAGGCGGGCCCGCGGGAAGGCGCGCGCACGCGGACCGCGTGCGGAGGCGGTAGCATAGTGCTAGGCGCGGCCCAGCAGGAGGGAAAATAGGAGAAAAAGAGAAAAAGAGGAGGAAAAGAAAGGAAAGGGATTTTCTAGTGCAAATTTAATTCCGATAATCATTTTTGATTTATTAAAAATACTTTCTATGTTCTAAAAATTCCAATAAAAATCCTGTTAATATATTTTGGCAAGAGGAATATAAGAAAAATATTCCCAGCCTCAGTAACTTATTATTTTGCATTTTCCACATTTAATTAATTCATTTGGCCATTTTAATTTATTTTTCTTGGATCAATTTCTCAGGTATTATTTTTGTGTGGCTAATTGGGGGGAAAATTAGGGTGTGACACTCGTTGTACTGTGGCGCTCCATCCTGTTGATTCGTCGCGCTGGCATTGTTGGCAGCGCGGTTACCATTCCTGGTGTTCACCATCTGAATGGGAAGATGGAAATGGGAGGGAAGGTGAAAAACAGGTGGCTCAGAAACAGGAATGATAATTAAGTGACTGAATTAAGTTAACTGAAGTGCATAGTTTGGAAACATAACAAAAGCAATTCAATCCCTAATTGAGGCGGCCATACCACAACAGATGATATGAACCACCAACTACCCCAAAGCAACCATCCTGACATTACAACTAAACATGAAGTCAAACTCAAAAAAAGGGTAAAGCTAAGGATGGTGCGCCTAGTGCTCTGAACGGCTCCTATGGTTGTTCGAGTTATACCTCGTCGTCGGTGCGGCTCCTGGATCTGCTCATGTAGTCCTCACTACCATGAGCCGACGAATTGGTCTCGCTGTGGGTGCGGGATCTGCTGAGGGAGCTGCTGTTGTCGGTGGAGGTGAAACCCTTGTGGATGTTGGTACCTCCCTAAGAGCTGCCGTTGCTCGACGACATGCTGATCATGCCACCGGTTGGTGATGGAGCAGGTACTGGAGCTAAAGCTGGTGCTAGTGCCGGTGGCGGTGGTGCGTGTGGCCCGTTCCTGGGGGCCAACTGAATACGCACCGGAGGAAGGGTCCTCTTCCTCGGGGTCAAACGGATCCTAGCCCCACTGGGTGGCGGTTGTCCCTTCAACTCCACGACCTCCTTCTTCAGGCGGTCGATCTTGTTCTAGAGACCAATAATGGTCATCCTATTGGCATCCTCCCTATCGTGGGCCGCACGCACCCAGTTGGCGTGCATGTAGTCCATGGCCCACATCGCTCACCTCAGTGGACGATGGTGGTGTCGTTCTCATTGTCAGCCGACTAGAAAGGTGCTGTAGACCTGGTAGTGAGCCTGGCTAGAGAGGTAGCGGTAGGCGGTGGTATGGAGGGTAGAGTGGTTCCTCCGGCGTAGCTCTCCAATCAGACGGAAAGCTGCCTCCTGGCAGGCGTGATTGTAGGTACGCCCGCCGATCTCAACCTCCATGGCTAGTAGGAGGTATAGTTCGCCTGGCAACTCCAAGCAAACACGGTGTGGGAGCTCACCCTCCATGGGCTCCACTGCGGTATACTCCGGGGCGTGGCTGTACCCAAAGTGAAACTCATCATACTAAGCTCTTCAATGAATCCACCCATGTCTGCACCATGTTGGTTGGGGAGGCTATCCATCTATAGAAGGCAAGGAGGGGGAATCAATGTATGCTCAGATCCAAATAGAGTGAACAATAAATAATTTGGAAATAAACAACAATTTTATGCATGAAATAATTTTACATATAAACTTTATTGAGAAACCGACGAATTAGTATGACGGAACCTTACGGTAGCAAATTAATTATAATTAATAATAGCAAAGCAAGTAAAAGTATTTTATGCATGCTTAAAATCGTACATCACCCGAAGAACCAATGTTTTTTTCTAAAATTTGGACCCATATACCATAACCCTCGAATAAAATTTCTACCCTAGCTTTGACCTGACTCAAAAATTTTAGTCGAATAAAAGTCCAAGATTTTATCCCAATCCAAGAACAAATTCCCAATTTTCCTTGAAATAACTCCAAGTGCAAAAAGCAAATGCAAATAAAAATTTTAGAGGGCCCTTAGGGTTTCCATTTGGCTGGTCCTACGGTCAACCTGGCTCTGATACCAACTTTGTAATGCCCAAAAATTCAAAACCAGAATTCTGAACATTTCTGTGTATTAAATCCCTATCCAGAGAAGCTAGGGTACACAATACCAAGTTGCTATACAGAGTGCGTCTTACAAACAGAATAAATGGTCTTACATAAATGTAGCGGTAAAAACAAATAAGGTCTATATACAACTAGCCAAGCGAAGGCTTCCATTCCACAGGCATCTTGACGGCGGAGCTAGCCTAGTCCTCTTGCTGATCCTCATCGGACATGTACTCCACCACTGAGAGGGGGAAAAGGAGCAAGACTGAGTACCACCCACAATACTCAACAAATCACACCCACAAATATGCACAATGCACGGGTGACAAAGGTAGGCTAGAGGTTTATTTGTGTAAAAGCAGTTGCAAACAGTAGTAGTTCACAAACAGTAAAAGGTTGATTAATTGAACAATATTAATCCTCCACTGATTAACATTACACCACATTAACCAGGCCCAACCATCCATCTGAACTGTACCAGTTCCATTAAGTCAAGTTAAGTAAGTAAGGGTGAGACTAATCACGGTGAGTCTTGACCAATTGCCCATATCTGCGGGCGTGGCTATTCGAATAGATTTACTCTGACCAGAGGTGTACAACTGTACCCACAAGACACAGCCCCACACACGTTCCCGGTGGTCACGATCAAGACCAAAGAAACAATACACTGGACAGTGCTCAAGGATCTCAACCTACCCCAATCCAGCCAGACTAGCCTCAACAGGACAACAATGAGAAGAAGACGTTTGTGTGCTACAACTGTTTTGAGCCTGACCACTTTGCGAAACATTGTCCAAAGCCGAAGCGTCACCAGAAACAGGGACGTGTCAACAGCATCGTCATCACTAGAGCCAATGCAGTGCCAGTTACTTCCCCAAGTGATGCAGATGAGCCAGCCGGATCAGAAGAGCAGTAGTTCCTTAGCCTTAGAATGCTTATAAAGAATCATGGAAATGAGTTAGCCCTTTAGGTTATCTATGCCCTTCTTCTTTCTAGCCGTTCCGAATCTCAGGACGAGATTCTTTGTAAGGGGGGTAGTTTGTCATAGCCCGATTTTTTAGGAATTAAATAATTAATTAATAATTGATTTTCTAGAATTTATATTAAATTGTAAAGTAAATCAGTTAAGTAAAGTAAAAATGGGAAAATAAAAATTCTCTTTAATAATTCACGGTCGAAATCATTTTTTAATAAATTTGTTGTGTGTAATTACACTCTCTGAAATTTTCTCGGATGTTTCGGAGCTCCAAAATTAATTTTAATATCACAAAGATCAATTTCAATAATTATTTAAATATATTCTAAATTCCTTTTCTTAGGTCGTTTCTGGTGCGTTCCCTTTGTGCCCTTCTGTTCTACCCGGACTCGGGCTATGGTCCCAAAATCCCTTTGATCTTCCCAATTCCAAAGAAAAATTTTGATTCCGAAAATGTTCCGATATTTCTGAGCTTCCAAAAATATATAGTCGTGATATTCCAAATATTCCAATATTCCAAAAACTCCCCAAATTCCGATATTCCAAAATGATCCTTGACTCCCTAAATAATCTAAAATTTTAAATTCCTCAATTTAGGATTTTTCTAGAAAACCCCTGCTTTTCCCTTTTTTCCTTTCTTTCCTCTTTTCCTCTTTCTTCTTTGTTTTTTCTTCTTTCTTTTCCTTTCTTTCCTGTTCCTCTTCCTTCCCCGTTCGGCCTCTTCCCTCTCTGCAGTAGGAGCCCGAGCCCCGATCGAGTCGGCCTGCTCCTACCCCTGCGTCTAGCCGAGCTCTGGCCCGGTTTGCGCGCCTCGGGCCCGCGTACGTCTGCCGCCGCCCATCCCTGCCCAGCTCCGCGCCTCCCCTCAGCCTCGACCCACCGCTGCTCTACCTCCTGGCCTAGCTAGCCACGCCGCGCCGCCTCGCTCAACGGCCTCCTGCATCCGGCGCCGCCAAAACCGCTGTGCCGCTCCGGGACTTTGGAGTCCAGCGTCGCCACACCCGCCTACCTTATCTCCTCCCTCCCCAATAAGAAGCATGGCCGCCTGCCTCTGCTGCCCATGCGCCGCCGTGATGCTTTCCGTGAAGTACTAGAACTCCCAAATCGGAGTTCGTATGAAGTCGTGGCTGCCGTCATAAGTTGGTGTTGTTGTACAGTCCGAATCCAGCCTACGCGAATCCCTTTGCTTGTTGATCTCCTCCCTTTCCTTGTTGATCACTCTATTTTCATGTTGACATATGATGTGAGCAATGGTTATATCGACACGTGTCATGGTCACATCACCTTCTGTGCGCACCCTCACTTGGGTAGCAAAATGTTGTATGATTCCCTTGGTTTGGTGTGAAAGTGACACTCCCTCGTTCTGTTCTTCAATCTCTGCCATGGTTAGGAAAAAGAAACGGAAAACAAGGACAAATATACACAAACTTCCTCACACTACTAGGAATGTAGCTAGTGTAAGTCCTCACTCTCAACTGTTCAAACAAGCTCTTACCAAATTCTTACCAAGTTAAACAGGAGGTGATGGCAACTGTCAGACTGGAGCAAACCCCTGGAGAAGGTGTATTGACGCCTTGGTTGCTAAATCCCTGTCAAGTGATAGTCAAACCGGTGGAGCTATAGGAGGGCTGAAAGTGAATAAAGGAATGCTAGAACCACGTTAGTCAAAGCAAGTTGAGTAATCGTTCAAAGTTGGCACCGTGCTGGTCCAAGGCTAGGACGTACTAGAGACGTGAGCTAACACAAATGACGCCACAAAGCTCCCACTGAAAGCGAAGGTAGGAAAAACAAGCTTCTAAACAGCAAGATTGCACACATCTTTTGTTCCTTTTTTCGCTCTTTTTTTTCAACTAGGAACTCAAGAACAGCAAAACCATAGGAAGGTGTAGCTCAAACCGATGTAAGATGTGGCTTGTAGAAATTTGTGAGCGTGCTTTAAAACTCATGCTGAACTTTGGACCTTGAAAACTCAAACTTCCTGGCCGAATTTCACAAAATTTTTTGGACAAACCCGACAAAGACAGGGAGAACCATCTGTAAAATTTTTGTAGATGTCTGTAAAGTAACTTATTTGCCTGCAATTCCGAGACCGTATGCGAAAGTTATGCCTGTTTCACAGGTAGGTGCGCACTGTTGGTTTCGCGGCTCAACCCACCTCGGATCGGCAAAGTGTCCCACTCAGACTCAAACACAACTCCTACTTGGATTCGACCGACCAACTCGGACTCAGCAAACCTTAGATTGAAGACTTGACCGGCGGTGATGACGATGATGGTGGCGATATGTGATGAGGACATCCCTTCCATGGATACAACTCATTCACAACAAGAACCACTTACTCCACTTACTCAAGGACCACTTACTCGAGCTCGTGCTCGTCAACTTAATTACCAGGTGAATTCCTTCCTAGGTTCATATATTATTGAGAATAGTCCGCTATCTAATGCAAATGATTTAATTGTGATTAGGAATCTGGGAAAGGATGAAGGAAAGAGACCAAGTCAAGAAAGAATTCGCGATGGACTCGTTCTGGAATCAGATTCGGACTGCTGTGATGGTACCAAGTTCAAATGGGCATAACATCCTCATACGGACTCCGTTTAGGATGTTCTTGTACTTTATGGAAAGCTTATGAAGTCTACTTTCCAACAGATCCAACCTCATCTTCAAATTCCATTTGAGCCGGCCAAAATCATCAAAACAATCCACATTGGTTCCTGAGTCCGAGTCAAACGGGTGCCGCGCCATCCCCACTTGGGCCCATGGGCCTTGTAACCCTAGGCGTGCGTGTGGGACGTCCCTCCCTGGTCGTCTCCCTATTTAAGAGCCGCCGCCTCCCTTGTTACGACTTGGATTTCGTTGAGTTTAGGTTTAGCCATTGTGCAAACTTCTGTTCTTTAGTTGTGTCGGTCGACCACCTGTAAAACAGAGTTCGTAACTGCTTCTCAACTGGCTTATTTAAGCCGCACGCAAAACGAGAAATATTATTAGCGCGTGATTAATTAAGTATTTATTATTAAAAAGTTGAAAAATGGATCTATTTGCTTTTTTAGAGCTACTTTCATATAGAAATTTTTTGCAAAAAACACACCGTTTATCGTTTTGGGAAGTGTGCGCGCGGTATAACGAGAAAATAAAGCCAAATGCCAAAAAGCAGCTGCCGAACACTCCATTCATATTTCGCAATCCTGTAAAGAACAGCTTCGGGATCCCAACTTTTTGTGATTCATATTTTACACTTCATCATATTCGCAATATCAGATTGCCTACGTCCTATTCTTGCTAATTCTTTGATTGCTTGCAGGAATTGAACCTCGTGTTCAGGTTGATCGCGCCGCTAGCGGGATCAATAACATCTCGGAGTTGGTTTAGCAATTGCTAAGGCGCAAGCGACGTCGTGCGTTTGTAGTCCGATTGCCAGGGTCATCTCCGCCCACAAATCGATAGCTATCAGTCTCATCGAAAGATCGGGCACCTCGTTCCCATCAAGTGGTATCAGAGCTCAAGGTTGCTCGGTGAGAGTTTTAGTTTTCCATAGATTAGATTTGTTTTTCTTTACCTAGAAGTAACACTAAAAAAAAAAAAAATAGCAAGTAGATCAATCTAGCCGAACCAGTTTGGAGCCCTCGCAATTTGTCTTTTTAGTACTTTGCATAGTTGAACTCTTGGTTGCATCGTCGTGTCCTATGCTGGTCTTAGTGTCTAGTCCTGTAGAGTTTCGAGTTCTGGTCATGTTTTGGTCTCAACGTAGGAGTTAGTTGGGTTAAATCTACATCCAGGACTTCAGCGTCGTGTGTGTAAAAAAAGAAGAAAAAAAAGAAAAAAGTGTAACTTTTGCATATGACCAGCGATTGAGGTGTTTCTTGACCTGTTGGAAAGGGAACGGGAAGTTAGAGCAAAAAAGAAAGAATTCCAGAAAATCAAGAGTTTTCAAATCCGCGTGAACCTCCAGGCACACACGCGGCAGCTTCGGCCCAAAAAAACGTCGTTTAGGCCCTCAAAACGGGCCCGCAAACCGAGAAAAAAAATCAAGTTTCTCAGAATCTGCTCAAAATTGACAGGAACCTTCTACAGGTGTTTCTAAGGCTCCCCGTGCAGACGGCATCCTTTTTCGAGCCCCTGAACTCCGTGTGCAGCGCCATCTATTTTCCTTCTGTGCAGTGTACCCGTTTGTGTTCTAGGCTCACGTCTCTAGTATGGTCTAGCCTAGGACCAGCATTAACCGGTGTTGAATGATTTTTCAGCTTGCATTTTCTGATTTGATTATTGCTACTCCTTGCTACCATACTTGAGCCTTCCCAGCTACACCTTCCTACACCGTACAGACTGAGCTGGGGCACCTGGCAATCGCTCCATCAATCTTCGCAGATACATTGTCGTCGCTGGTTGCCGATCACCACATGTGTGCTTGGTGAGAATTTGGTAAGAATTTGAATTGACAAAGGTTTGAGTGTGAGTGACTTTTGAACCCCCATACCCTAGTGCTTGTTAGGGCCATATTCTTGTGTTTGCTTTTCTAACAATGGCAGGTTCTGGAGATCAGGATACACCTCGTACTCCTCGTACGAGGGGAATCATACAACATTTCACGCGCGAAATGGATCGTCGTACGGAGGGCCTTGAGGAGGATGTCAGAGTCACCAATGAGCGACTGGCTCAGCTCGAGGGCGCTCAAATTGAGACAAACACGCGCTCGTTTGTGATGGAGAGAAGCAAAGTATCCCTCACTTCTTTGGCAGATATTATGGCCGCCTTGAGAGATGCCTCAAGCCTCGGTTTGCTGTTCCCTGCTGTGAAGGTAAGAGGGACAAGAATGACTTCTACTACATGGGTGATTCCGAGGCAGATGGCAAGCTAACCACAAAACCGACGAGCTCATCGACAGTTGTGTTTCAATCGACAAGGGTATGCGAAGAGAACCCCCAGAGTGAGGTACGTGACCGTGATGATGCTTTTGCTAAGGTTAAATTTCATATGCCCTTGC
>RYFJ01003016.1:0-37338 GCA_003991445.1 Oryza meyeriana var. granulata | reverse complement strand
CAAGGAGAGATTCAAGACGTGGCCCTGTTCCTACCCGCGGCTGATCCGGCCCGAGGCAACAGGGCAGGGGCACTGTCGTGAAATGGGACTGGGGTCCACGTCTGTGGGGGAGCGCGGATCCTCCGGGCACAGGCCAGCTCCTCTGGGCCCACTTTCTACAGAAGAGAAGCGGCCAGAACGTGACGTTCCCGCTGGGTGCCGAGGGCGCCATCTCCATTCGGCCCCGGGTGCCGATGCCCGGCCGGGGCCGACTGCCGCTGTTAACGCAAAATTTTGGTAAGCCCTTATCAGATTGGGTCAAGGAGAGCTTGCAGTCACTGACGGAAAAGAGACCGATATTGGGAGGAGGCCGTGAGACAGTTACTTGGGCAGTTATCTTACTGTACCTCTTAATTATGGCAAGTGTTTATCTTTAGGAAACTAACATCGTTCCGGTCAGGATTAGTAGCGTTTCTGTTATGGATCGGCAATCATGTATCGTGTCCTATGAGGGTACTCATGTCAACTCCGGGGTTATGTATACGTATGCCGGGTGCCTTGTAAATCTATCACAACGATCAATACATCTTCGGGGCACTCTCGCAACCCTAGACGGGATCCACGCTGTCTGCTCGACGCTGGGGCTGCATCGGTTAGGTCGCGAATCTGCGAGAGGTAAGTCTCGTTACCGGCCCGGGCTACCTATCGGGCTAGGATTTTCTTCGTTAGGTCCGATCATTCTAGTCGGTTTATGGTATAGGCTTTACCACGATATATTTTAGTTTATATCTACTGGCTGCAATCGTTCAGTTTGAATCTCATAGGTTTAATTAGCGTATTCATATGCAGCGTGCATACGATCGTATCGGCTTATCGGGTATAAGCTTATCGACAGTTTGTGCCTGCATCGGTTTAGGTCCGCCCTACTAGCTGCCGATAAGTTATCTCCCTGTTAAGTCGATACTTTAACGTGCAACGCGTCTTATCGGGTGTATAGCCGATAAGTTTATCAATACACATCACGATCAACCATTAGATGCTACGGTCCTATCGAGATCTCACTATTATTACCAGTCTGTGCTGGCAACGGTTGGGTTTCCGATCTACTAGACTTGAATAATAGCGTTATTCTTAGTAGCCGAACTGGGGCCTGCAATGCGATGTTTGTATCGGAGTGCTTAGCCGATGAGTTATCTCTTTTTTAAATACAGCCGATTATACTTGCTTGCCTTGTTATATTCTTCTCTGCCTATTATGTTAGATCGGCTGAGCGACTAGCCGCTGGTGTACTATGCCGATCGCCGATCCGAGCGCAGCACACAGCGGGTTCCCGGGCACGAGCAGCAGGTAAGGGCCGGGTCCCGGCTGGAAGTAGATGAGCCAGCGGGAGCCGATGTGAGCAAGGCCCTGGGCAGAGTAGAACGGCACACGTCCTATAGGCCGATACTCCCAGTAAACTCTACAAACTATAATCGGCTGCCATCATACAGCTTCCTGTTTACTCATGCTTTCTGTTTTTGCTTATCTTACGCAAGTCTATAGCCGTCTTTGAACATCTCTTTCGATGATGTCGGCTAGCACAATATTTATTTATTTATTAATTGCTCACTTCGCCATCATCGCTTTCCAGTCGATGTATAGTGCTACAGTGCGTATCGGCCATCGGCCGATGGATGCGGTCCCGAGTCGGCTTCGAGCCGATTGGCCTCATGGATCTAATATTTTTATCTCCTTCCAATTCCAGGTCATGTGACTGCACGATCCTACGAACCTCAAGATTTAGGACCTGCATGGAGTTAAGCCAGATCTCCCAGGCTTCGCGTGTCTTCATAGGCGGCTGAACCAGATCGTCAACAGTGTTTTTTGGCCCCGGCGATTTTCGGCGTCGAACACAGAGCTTGCCGATGCGATTCGCTGGAAGGACTCCGCGGACCACTTGCCAACATCTTCTGCATGTGTGGGCGTCTCCCGATGGCCCCCCGTGGACACGACACGTGCAGTCAGAAGACTTTTGACTTCGGTGGCGAAGCCGTGCGCCGAAGTCCAACAGCAGTCAGAAGATTCTTGACTTCGGCGGTGTGATCCATCACAATCCGCATCCCGTCCTTCACGACCCACCACGCCCTGCTGCGCACCTACTTCCGGCGTGGGCGTCGTAGGCGGGAACGGGCGCACAGGAGAACATCACCGGAAAAATATCTCCCTCCGCGTGCGTCGGCACTTTGTGGACTCCCTCGCCTATAAAGGAGGATCCATGCCAGCACTTTTAAGAAGGGACTCTCGTCAGCTGGAGCTCCGCCTTAGACCGACTAAACGGAGTACCTCTAACTCTCAGCTCTAAGCTCTTCGAGCTCACTCTCTAGCACTGTTCTTTCTTCTCTGGCTCTCGGCCGCCGCTGGGCATAGGCTCACCTTGTTAACCACATTCATCTCCAATAGCATTACACACAGGAGTAGGGTATTACGCCCTGCGCGCCTTGAACCTGTACTAAACGCATCCTGTCTCTCTCACGTGATTGCCACGGTTCGGCTCGGCGGTTCGCGTTCCCGAACGGACGGCGACCTCTTTTCCCCAGCTCGGCGCCTCGGGATTCGGACGGTCCGATATCCGTATCAGACGGTCCGAACCCTCATCTCTCAGCCCGGGCCCTTTGCTCCCGGGTATCACCAATTCCATCCATTTTCCTACCAGACGTCGCGTCCGCCTGAGATACCTGCTCCCACCTCGGCCGAATCTCAAAAAGGGGGCTGACTTTCTTCCCGCCGTCGAGGTTTAATCCTCCGCTAATCATGAATTCCAATTCCTCCTTGCTATAAAAGATCATTGCCTGCCACCGCGAAAGATACATCATGGAGAGGCTTCTTTGCTGCCCCATTAGTAAATTCTATAGAAGACCAGCCCCCAAAGGGATTTCTATCTGAAGCCATTGTTGTCAGAAAAGGCTTGTCCAGTATTTGTCAAAGGTTTAGTTTTTCTCATTTCCCTAACCATGATGTTAATACAATAAATAAATAGTTATATTCACTTTGGCAACTATTTGTTCTGTCAGATCATATGCTAGGTATTCCTCTTTTTTTGCATGGCTTCAGATTGGACAACAGTTGGCATTCCATTTTTGCAAAAAAGGGGTTGGCAGTGCTTTCGCAAGCGAGGCTCATGCTAAAACTAGCCAGGTTAGTTGCTGTCCGTCAAATTTCCAACTTTTATGTGTTGTCCGTTCTTGACAGCTGAGGAAACTTTCGCCATTCCAGCGGTCGACTCCTTGTAGTGTTTCTGCTTATCTTTTAACCAGGTGCTAAAAACTGTTGTGATTGCTCACAGGTTCTTTACATCATTTCCCTGGACAACAGTACAAGGATCTTCTAGAGATATAGGATGGTTACAAAGAACAAAAAACACTAGCCTTGTTCACAGTGATGGTACAAACCGTTTCAAGGGGCTTTTGCGTAGGCGGTCAGGTGTTTTTTTTTTTTTGCTTATGCAGTTATGCCTATTTAAAGTAACAGCAAATTCATTTCGAGAGGAATATTACAGATCCTTTGTGTAGAAGTAGAAACTACTCCCATTTGTAACAACTAGCTAAATCACATAATTTACTCTAATTTTATATGTAGCTATCCATTTAGATTTATGTCATGTGGGGCCGCACCTCTCCAGGAACCGGCGTGCCCGTGAACATCTGCAGAGCCGGTGAACGCGCGTGGGCAACAGCAGAGAGCACGGTCACCACACGGGCGGCGCATGCGGAGGCGGTTTAGAAATGTGACTAGAATTTGGGAGAGCCATTCAGGGATCCTCCCAATCTAGGAGCGATTAGCTTAGATTAGTAAGGCCACGAGCCTATAAAGATATTGTAATACGGGTCATTTGGATTTCAAGCAAGACAAGTTACCTCCTTCTCTCTCATCTAACAATCGGGCGCTGAGGGGCAAAAACTCGCCCCAACACGGAGCGCGGCTACGAACTGCGTATCCGGGTCCGCCAACCCTATCCCTCGCGACGCCCTTTGACAACCTCGGTATCATGTTCCAGGCGATCCAGCCCTAGCTCGATTGCCTCCTCTCCATCACCGCCGGCGTCCTACCGTTGCGCCGCCGTCGCCACCCTAGACCGCGCTGCCGCCATGGGCGACGACTCTGCCAACAACGCACCGCCAACACTCGCCATGCAGGCAACACTGGCCTCCCTTGTAGCGTCCATCGAGACCCTCCAGATCTCCGTTGAAGCCAATTGCCCAGGCGATCCAGCGCTGGACGCCGCGCGCGCGCGCCGCCGGGAGGCCCATTCGTTCCCCCTCTTCCGACCGAGATCGGGCGAGCATCGTCAGGACTGGCCGCCGCGTTTCAAAAGATGGATTTCCCACGCTATGATGGCAAGTCGGTCCTCTGATTTTTATCAACCGCTGTGAATCTTATTTCCATCAGCAGCGAATTATGGAGGAGGAGAGGTGTGGATGGCGTCCTACAACCTCGACGACGCGCCCCAGTTGTGGTACTACCAAGGTCCAGCAGGACGAAAGGTACACTTCCTGGCGCCACTTCAAGGACCTCCTCCATCTGCGCTACGGGCCGCCCCTCGCTCCAAACCCCCTCGGTGAGCTCGCGGTGTGCCACCGCGCAGGGACCGTGGAGGAGTACCGGACCGGTTCCAGGCGCTGTTGCCGCGCGCAGCTGCCGCCTGGACGATGGGCGCAGCGCGTCCAGCTGTTCACCGCGGGGGCTCCAGCCACCGCTCAGTCATGACGTGGAGATTCCACCACCCCCAGTCACTCGCGGCAGCGCATGAGCCTCGCCCGCAAGATCGAGCTCCGGAACACTACACACCGCGCCGTCTAGCCGTGTGCCGGGCAGCGCGATCGCCCCTTCTTTCCCGGCGCCCGCGGCGCGTCTCGCTTTTCCGGCGCCTCCGGGGGACAACAAGGCCGCGTCGGCCACGGTCCACGGTGGAGGGTGGGCCGGTTCGTCAGCTGACCAGGCGGAGCAGGAGGAGCGACTCGTCTCGGCCTCTGCTACAACTGTGACGAAAAGTTTTGGGCGCGGCCACAACCGTGTCTGCAAGCGGCTGTTCCTCCTCGATGGCCTGGTGGAGGACGGGGGCGACGAGCGGGGGACACCACAGGGAGGAGGAGACCCCGGATGACGTACCCCGCACATCTCGCGTGCACGCCATTGCGGGGATCTACTTCAGCGATCCGTGTTCGCTCAGACGATGCACTGGTCGTCGAGTAAACGTGTTCTCTGGGCGACATCAACCTCGTCGCGCTCCTTGGACTCAGGGTCCACTCACAATTTCATCGCGGAGTCCGCGGATCATCGCTCGGGTCTTCCTCTCCAGCGCCAGCCACGCTTGACAGCTACCGTGGCGAATGTGTTGGTAACCGCAATCAGCCGAGAAATCCTTATTCGTCCAAGCCTTTCCGACTTACGTTCTGGATGCAAACTGGTTGCCACATGTACCCGAGTAGGTATGTTGCAGGATCTGCTTGCCGCTTTTCAGGTGTGACGCAAGTGCATGAGCAACTCCGGATGCGCTTTGACGATGTAAGTCTTCTCTGACTTGGGAAAAGCCGAAACAGGTACCCGAACCTTGCATTAGAAGAGGGTTCGGCTGGTGACCCTCATGGGGCGTACCCTATCCAACATAGAGTTTATAGCCAGCTAGGCACCCGAATCTTGCATTAGCATAGGATTCGGCTGGCGACCCTCATGGGGCGTACCCAACCTGACAGAGTTGCGGCCAAATAGGTACCCGAACCTAGCATTAGCGTAGGATTCGGCTGGCGACCTCATGGGGCGTACCCTACTTAGCCGAGTGGTACACAGCCCCGACTGGCGCCGGGGGCCGATTGTTAGCTCCATGGAGCGTAGTCGGGGAGATGACGTCCCGACTGGCGCAAGTACTCGTGAGTAGCCCTCATGGAGCATCCCGAGGTGTATTTTGGCAAACTTGTCCAGCCCCGAGCGTAGGAGATGGGGCTCGCAGCCCCTGAGTTCCTGTCACGCGTCCGGAGCTGGGGCCTGCAATATAAAAATATCGGATGAGTAGCATCTGATGATGAAAATAATCACCGCCGAATAAAATGTATTTTAAATGTATGTAAATACGTGTTCTTCCTCTTTTTGATATTAATTTAGCCTCGAGTAGTTGGACCCCTTACGTTTAAGCACTCTGCCCGACTAGTCATAGCCCCTAGCGTCGGAGTTGGCTCATGGCTCTTTCGCCAGGCACGCGTTTTGTGGGTGACTTGAGTTCGTCTTACATGGAGCAGAGTTTCACGGATCGAGATTTATGCTACTCGAGTACTTAATTTTTTTTTTTTTTTTTTTTTGTAATCATTTAAGAGCAAAAACGGAAAAAAGTAAATGCGGCAGCTTATACACCTATTAGGTGTAAGCGGCTGTGGCACTAGCAAGGCCGAGTGAGGAGATGTTTATCAGAAAGCGACTTAGCTGTTCGGTATTTGGGAGTGGGGATGCCATCCTCGTGTTTGAGCTTGTGAGCCCCCGAGCATGTCACTTGTTGTTCTGATAATCCTCAGTTGTTGAAAGGTCCGAAGGCAGTCGTGACCGACTGCCACAATGGAGCCGTCTGACTTGCGTTTGCGATTCCCAGCTTTAGTGGGACCGCGTCGTCGGTGTCGTCCCGCTTCTTCTGTCAGGGTGACTTGTTGTCATCGAGGGCCTCGGCAACAGCGTTGGCCGAGTCCGGCGTACTTGTTTGCCATGTCGAATAGGGCCTTGACAGAGTTGGGAGGCTTCCGCGTGAATTTGTCGATGAACGAGATGTCTTTGACTCCTTTTCGAAAGGCGGCGATGACGACCTCGTCCTTGATCTTCGGGATTGAGTTCCTCTTCTCAACAGAAAACCTCTTGATGAGTCACGAAGAGACTCGTTCTTCCTTTGACGCAACTGATATAGGTCGTATTCGGAAGATGGCCTCTCGTATGTTCCCTGGAAGTTGGTGATGGAAACGTTCCCGGAGTTCTCCCCAATTGAGCCGATTGATTGCTTGGGAAGTCCTGTTAGCCCATGTCCTCGCTGAGTCGGCTAAAGCAACTAGGAGGTAGTTAGCCATGACTTTGTGGTCACCTCCAGCAGCGTGGATTTGCCAGAGTGTATGCTGTGAGCCAGGACTCGGGATCGGTCTTGCCGTCGTATTTTTCGATGCTTTGTAGGCTTGAACCCGACGGCCAGTCGACCTGTTGTAGCTCCTGGGTGAAGGCCGGTATGCCTCGTCTTCATGAGGACTCCGACCCCGACTACGGCGGCGAAACCGCTCGTGGTGGAGGCCGAAATGCTCGTTCTCGGTCTTCCAGTTGGCGTTGCTCGTCTTCTTCTCGTTCAGCAGCGCCGAGCATTGGTGTCCTGCCGAAGATCACGCCCATAGTTGGCCTCGGAGATTCCCGGTTGTCCCGACGGTCACTTCGACGTTAGCCAGTTGTTGTTTGGGTTGCCGAATGACGTTTGGCGTGACTCCGTGTGCAGCTGACTAGAGCGGCCACTCGGCGTCGCTTTGAGGTAGACGAGACTGCCATTGGGATGCCGACCGGTTGGTCGGTATGAGGGTATCTCCGACTGTTGGTGCTGCTGACATGCAGCAGCGGTAAGCATGGCTTTTATCCTTGCGATCGTCGGGGTGGCCTGATGATCAGGCCCAAGCTAGACTGTGTCCAGTATGGGTTGCAAAAAGCGGGCCACGATGTTCTGTTGGGAGTAACGAAGACATCGTGGTCGCCGACTCGGGGTTTTGGAGGATTTGCTGCTGAGCGGCTTTGCTCAGCCCTGCGTAGATCGGTCGTTGCGGGCGTGCAGGGCGTCTTGCTTCTTTCCTTCTGTTGTTCTTGCAGTCGGCAGGCCTCCTCCTATTGTGGCTTCGTGTCGTCGGCATGATTCCTGAATAGGAGTAGAGCCTCTGGATGCCATGAAAATTTTCTCGCGGCGGAGTGAAGCTTGCCGAGCTGGTATCAGCGACTTGGAGTCGGAATCCGACTGGGAGTCGTAGTCCGACTGAGAGTCGTAGTCGGAATAGTTGATGGGGGTGATTACAACTCCGACCTCCCTAGATCCGATCTCGAGCGGCTCGGAGCCGTATCCGAGTCGAACTCCAGGGGATCGGGTTTGCCGCGTCGGATATAGATTGTAGATATCGCGCAGGAATCTCGTCGCCGAGGGTTCCGAACGGGGAAGTTGACGATCTCTTCCCTTCTCGGCCGATCTCGCCGGCTCAGAACCGACGTCCGAGTCGAACACTGGAAGGAAGAGTTGTCCCTGGACTCGGCGTGTATTGGAGATCGCCGCAGCATGTCGTTGAAGATTGCCGCAGCGTCGTATGGGCCGTAGCGCGGAGTCAGCTGGTTCCTCGACCGGTTGGATCGGGGTCCGCGTCGGCCTGGGGTGAGATTGCCAATCTGAGCCGGCGACGAAGTCGAGGCTTTTCTGAATTGCGATTGTATCTCCGGGGGAGAGTTTGCCGCCGACGACTTCGGTTGCTGATCCATCGGCTTGTAGATGTAGATCGCGCCGAAGCCCCTACCTAGCGCGCCAACTGTCGATGTTTTACACCGGCAATAAATATATGGGGCTAGTCGGCGGATGTAAAACTCGGTGGATTTGCAAAGGAACACAGAGGGATTTTATTACTGGTTCAGGCCCTCAATGTGAGGTAATACCCTACGTCCAGTTTTATATGTATTCCTTTGAGGATATACGTGGTGGTTCTGATGAACTTGTGTGTGCACCTATGAGCTTATGAGTGCTCTTCTCTTTGCTTGCCGCTCAGGGGCGCCCTGGCCTCCCCTTATATACTGGGGGACAAGGTTACAAGGTAGGAGTCCCCATCGGATTACGACTAGGAGATCTCCCCTTAGAGATATAACATACCCGACTAGGACTGTATATTCCTTTCTATACAAGGCGAAGTCTGCCGAATCTAGCTATATCTCTAATTACAAGGCTAGGCCCATCCTCTATCCGAGTGGCCCATATGCTTGTCATGAGGTACCCGGGGCCCATGGCACCCACAGAGACCTTCATAGTCGAGTCACAGCTGTTGCCGAGTGCTCATCCTCCACGGTGAAGATCGCCCAAGTGCGATGCTCCCGAGTACTCTTTGTCCGAGTATGTCTTCTACCCGAGTCCTGCTTCGTGTCAGCTGGAAGCGAGGCTATGAAGGGCTTCATGTTGATATATGAATAGTGTGCGCCGAATAGGCGCACCTATTAGGTGTAGCCCCCGACTTTGTGCTTAATTGTGAAGACAATTAAACATAAAGTCAAAGATCTTTAACCTGGACGTCTTTCCCGAGTAGATTACTACTGGTATGTACGACTCTTCGGTATCATGTCAACCGGAATAAACTTTCTAGTCTTGCCGAGTAGAAGACTACCCGTATGTTGGACTCTTCGACTTCATGTCAGTCGGAATGTATGTTTATAGTCTTGCCGAGTAGGATACTACTCGTATATAGGACTCTTCAGCATCATGTCAGCTGGAAAAGAAGTTTATAGTCTTTCCCGAGTGGCGTCCCACCCAGAAGTTAGACTCCACCGCATCATGTCAGCAGGAAAAAATATTTATAGTCTCTCCCGAGTAGTGCATTACTCGAAAGTTAGACTCTTCAGCGTCATGTCGGCTGGAATAATGTTGCTCATGGCAACTGATGGGCAAGCATGTAGGCCGAGTACCACTCTATGAAAGTACATCCATGGTGTGGTCAGGTGTACTCGAGAAAGATACCTGCATCCCCAATTTTAATGAAGACCAGCTTGTGATCCTTATAAGGATATATCCTCGAGACCTGGTGGACAAAACAGATACCCAAACATATACGTTTAGCAATAAGGCTCTCATGAAGCATATCTGTTTACCTCATCGGTTCCTGTTGATAGCACCAGTGCTATAATTTCAACTCAGCCTGCGTGCGGCCCATATGGACCATGCTACTGTAGGAACTCATATCTTGTTGGCCCAGTGCGTATTGTGTGGGCCCAAGCCCATCTAGTCGGCATTGGCTCTATAAAAAGACGGGGAGAGAGAAAAAGATTCCGTCATCTTCCCCAAATCAGCCAATCTCTTCATCTTCCACCTTCGCGCCCAACTTTTCGCCTCCCGCACGGCTAGGGTTAGCTGCTGCTATTCCCCACCCGAACTCAGGCGATTTCAATCCTCCCCGTTTGCTCCAAGCCCCCGATTTGCTTTTCCCCAAATCCCATCGCCTCCAGTCATGCCGAAGGCTTCGGATCTTGCGGGGGCGCCGGGAAGTTTTTGGCCGGTGGTCGGATTGTGGCTCGGTAAAGCTGAAGCGGCTGGAAAGTGAACTGAAGTTGCCCAGCCAAGAGGTGATTCACTGGCGGCCGGCCAGGGATGAGTCGAGCCCTGAATCCCCGACTGGGAAATGGTAGTTTTCGCCTCCTTTTTCGATCGAGGCTTCTGCCTTCCGTCTTCTGATTTCTTCCGCCGTATTCTCGACTTTTACAAGCTGGAGTTGGTACATCTGAACCCCAACTCCATTCTTCAGATCTCTATATTTGTTACTCTTTGCGAGTGCTTCTTGTGCGTTGAACCACATTTCATCCTCTTCCGACATTTGTTCCATATCAAGCCTCAGCCCTCCAAGAGTAATATCAATGTGATTGGAGGGGCCGGTCTTCAACTGAGGAGCGATGGGAAGAAAACGTATCTCGATTTGCCCTTGAAGTCTTCTCTGAAGGGCTGGCAAAAGGAGTGGTTTTATTGCGCCGATCTGGCTCCTTCCTTGCGCCCGTTTACCGGTATGCCGCCGACGGTGTTGCCAAACTGGTCCACAGAGCCAACCTTTGAAGAACTGGGCCAGGCACATATGTTGTTGTCAAAGATAGATGACCTCAAGAGGGCCGGCTTGACAGGTCCTTGGGTGGCTCGTCGCTTTCTGACAAGGCGCGTTCAGCCGCTGAAGCTTAGGATATTCGGCTGGGACTTCAAGGGCAAAAATGATCCTGACTGAGTGAGCAATGAGTCAGCGGACAAGAAGGAGGTGACCGCGACCCTGTTCAGCTACTTCTCTGAAGGGGTGATCGCGACCGAGGACGACAAGCGCCGGATTGCGGCTTATAGCTTCATTCGGCCTCGGACCAAGGTAACCTTTAACCTTCCTTTGTGACGAATGCCCGTGGGACTGTGGTTGTTGAGCTTAACGTGATGCATTTGGTTGACTCTCTTGTAGTGGCATGAAGAATTTGATGAAGACTCCCGTCCACTATCGGCTGTCGCGTCGAAGAAGAGGCCGAGGAGTCCCTCTGCCGCCCAACCCGACTCTAAGGGAGCGGGGAAGAAACCGATTTTATATCAGGGCGAGGGGGCTGTAGGAGTACGCGTAGGCTACGATAGCAAAAATAAAAATTTCTACCGCGCACACCAGGACATCATGCGAAAGAAGGGATCATGGATCGTTACCACTAGACGCGCAGTGCAGCGGAGGAAGAGTTGGAGAAGCCGGTCCAACCACGCGCGCGTCGAGGTAGTAGTGGAAGTAGTTGATCTCCGGCCGATCAACGCCGCAACGAGCAGCGCCTCTACGGGTATCCACACGTCCGGGGCTGAAACACCGATCGCGAGTGTACTAGCACTCGTGAGCGGCTAGGGTTCGGCTCGGAAGGTGGCGGCTAGGGTTTTGCTCGAGGCTAACAGAAAACACACGTGAAACTCCTCAGCCCTTCGCCTCCCTATATATAGACCACCTTACTCGGGCCTCGTGGACTGAGGCCCAGTAAGAGTCTACTCGGATCTCTATCCGAATCGAGCCCATATTCGAATCACATTCGAATAAGTGTTCCAACCCATTAAGTGTGTGACCCTGTAGGTTCACGTATATTTTGTCACGACCCAGAAACGCCTTTCTGGTCACCCTGTTAATAGCGGCCTCTAGCAAGGCATATTAGCCCAAGATATACGTAAAGATCATATCGGCTGAACCTGTAATGTCCTTATGTACAAATCCCTTTGCCTCACGATATCGATTGAGCTCAAGGCGAGACTTGTGTCATCCTCTTAATAGCTCAATCACTCTCTCGATCCTGTGATGGATTACAAACTTGTGATTGACACCTCAATCACCGTAGCATGGCCATGCACTTCCATAATCCATTACTTCGAGGGGCCCAGAGATATCTCTCCCATAAGGAGGGACAAATTCTATCTTGATCAGTCATATCCCACTACATGTTTCATAGCAAACCCGAAGACCACTTTTATGACTACCCAGTTACGGAGTAGTGTTTAGTAGTCCCAAAATAAGCTACTACGTATGTTGGGAACCATGATGATCTCAAGTGTAAGGACTCTACATAAACACTACTTGAGACTAACTGATGACACATGAAATCTCTGCAGTATCTCATGGCGGGTCTATCCAACATATGTTCACTAACATATGTCCATATTATCGATTTGGTATCTCCATACCATGATCCATGAGACATGATCATCAATCAATACATATGCTGATATTACAATCATATTTGTTCCTCATATGATATATGATCAGGGATCATTTAGAAATAGCAATATTTGACATTAAGAGTCTCATGAATAAGTCACATACTCATTGATCAACAATGATAATGTCTATTTCAAGGAACAAATCAATACATTATAAACATAGCATGTGATATATATAACATCTCCATGTTGCCTCTAGGGCATATCACTAACAGGGGCCATGGCGGCGCGTGCCGTGAGCGGAAGCCTAAAAATAAAGGACGCCGCTACCGCAACGCCCACGCGGTCAAGTCCCAGGTTGAGACCTGCGGGTTCAAGCCCGATGTCATCAAGCCCGGCCGTGGCGCCAACTAGGGGCCGGCTAGAGCAAACGCCGCCTGGGGTGAAGGCGCCCAAGCCGACCATACCGGAGTCGGGGCCGACTCGGGTTGATACGCCTTCGCCTACTGCGACGCCGACCAGGCCGACTGCCGGAGCTAGTGCTCCGCCGGGGAACGGATCACCCGGCAAGAGGCTGAAGTTCTCCAAGAGGTGCGCTGCTCCGGGTCTTCAGAAGCCTTCGTGTGTCGAAGTAATGTCTTGACGTTTTGTTTCGTCGTGCAGCAGACGGGCCGATATCGATCTCAAGGAGGTCGACCCGACCGCCCCACCTGATGAGCCTGCCCCAGCCGAGCCAGCGGCCGCGAACACACCCATTGAGCCGGCAACCAGCCTGGCCGCTGAGACCAAGGTGACCTCGACTATGGGGTCGCCGGCGCCACCCGACCAAGAGGCGGCTCCTGGAACTGAGGCCCCAGCCCCCGAGGCGCCGCCCATGGCGGAAGCCGCGGACGGAGCCCCTGAGCCGGTCCCGGAGGTCGCAGGGGACGGTGGCGCTGAGGTCGGGGCCCCATCGCCGTTGTGGTCGTCACCGTCGCCGTCTCCGCTGCCGTCGCCGCCTAGGATCCCGCATCTGCCTCAGATCGAAGCCCCTCCACGCGTGATGCCCCGGACCTTCACATGGATAGCTCGCGACGGTACTGCGAAAAGCTTCAGGCTTGATGAAGTCGTTGCAAGGAGAGAGCGCGAAAGCCTGCTTCGTGACGCCATCAGCGGGTCGCAAGGGGTTGCGGTATGAGTCTTGTAGTAGAGCTTTGGTAATCATCGTGTTTTGACGTCTGACTCCGTCCTTAATTCGGCTTTTATCCTGAGCAGAAGCTTGTTGATCGCAACGAGGCGATGACGGAGATCTTGGTCGAGATGGCTCCCCACCTCGCAGAATTGGAGCAGCTTCGGGCGTTGAAAGCCGAGATGGAGGCGCGTCATGCGAGGAGGGAGGCCTGTCATGCGGAGAGGGAGGCCTGGCTGAAGAGTGGCATCGATCAGCTCAAGGCGGAGACATGGGCCCTGGCCGAAAAGATCAGAGGTAAAATCCTCGAGTGTATCTTCCTGACCGAACCGTTGATATGTTGGTCCAGCTGCATTATTCCCGACTGCCCAGTTGTGTCGTGACCGCACAGTTAAGCTCTTGGCTAATCTGTGGTGCAGACCTCGAAGCGGAGTTAAAGACCCGAACAGAGAGGGAATCGCAGCTGAAGGAGGCCAAAGAAGCCCAGGCCGAGCTTGAGAAGATCAAGGCCGACCTGACAAAGGCCAACACCAAGCTTGACCGGGAGAAGTTCGAGTTGAAGGAGGCCGTCGTCAAGCTCGGTAAGGAGAAGGCTGAACTGGAGAAGACCGTGGCCGGGTGGGAGGCCGACTACGAAAGTAAGCCCTCGACCCGACGGTGATCTTAGCCAATCCATTAGTTATCCTATGTGTAGCCGAATTTGAAAAGTTTACTTCCCGGTGGATTTGGGCAGACATGAGAACCAATGTCCGGGCCTATTATTAGTTCTACACCGAGGAGATAAGGTTGATCAGGGAGTCACGGGAAGCCCTCGTCGGGTCCGTGAAAGGGCTCCTTGATCTCATAGATCCCCGCCCGGTGGGAACCAGCTGCAGCAAAATCCCTCAGATAGTGGGGCGTCTCGAGGATGCACCAAGCGCCTTGAAAAGGTACTCAGATGAGCATGTTGTCGCCGGCATGGCCCTTACCCTGGCGATGACCAAATCCTTATACCCTAGGGCGGATATTGAAGCCATCGGGGAGGGGTTTGCCGAAGAGACGACGCCAGAGGAGGCGCTGGAGCTGATCGCCCGGGCGAAGCCGACTGTAGAGATAATTACCCGAGACCTGGGTCTGTAAGGGCAACATGTTTATGTAGTTGGAATATATAAACTTGTGTAAACAATCATGTGTAAATATGTGTGCAATGCCGCCAAGCTTATTGTTCAGTTGTCATTAGCTTTACTTGAACGTGTAGTATGCACCGAGTTAGTCTGTCAGAACTTAATAAAAACGTTCAAAGTAAGAAGCTGTACTCGGGCAAACATGACAGTCATAGTAAGGCTTCATAACTGAAGTGAAATAAGCTCGTATGTTATTGACAGCGCACATATATACATGCAGCCCCCGACTCACTACTCGGTTGATATAAGCGGCGTAGTGAGTCAGAAGAACTGTACACATGAAAATTATAGAACTCAGGTATAGAAAGGACGTAGCTATTCTATGTTCCATGAGTTGCTGATGAGAACGCCGTCTTCAGTCTTCAGTCGGTAGGCGCCTGGCCGTGTGACCTCGGCTATAATGAACGGCCCTTCCCACATTGGGGATAATTTATGCCTGTCTTTGGTGGTTTGTATTTTCCTTAGAACGAGATCACCAACCAAAAAGGCGCGGCCACGGACATTGCGATTGTGGTAGCGACGTAGGCCTTGAAGATACCTTGCCTTGAAGATACAGGCCAGGAATTATCCCGTGGAAGGGCGCAGTGCTCGGCCGTAGTTCTGAATGAGGAACTTTCATCTCGTCCAAAGTTTTGGCGAACAAGATATTAAGCGCGCTGCCTCCGTCGATGAGGGTCTTCTTCAGCCTGATGTTTTTGACGACCGGATCCAGGACGAGTGGATAGCGTCCCGGGTGGGAAACCCGGTCTGGGTGATCCGTGCGATTGAAGGTGATGGCCATCTCTGACCAGCGCAGGTATTGGGGGGTGTCAGCCGTGGAGACCGTGTTGATGTCGTGCGCTGAAAGCTTCTGTTTGCGCTTGGACTCATACGCGAGTGGCCCCCCAAAGATGTGGTTGAGCTCGGCTTGAGGATCTTGGAAATCATCGGCCGGACCCGAGTCTGGCTTGTCGTTGCCTTTGTTGGTGCCAGACGATGAAGTCTGCTCGGAGGCAAACTTCTTGAGCATGTAGCAGTCTTTGGCCGTGTGCTTTCCCTTGGGGTGAAAGGGGCATGGCCCGCTCATGACTTTCTGGTAGTCATTGTTCCACTGGGGCCGCGATCGACTGCGCTCCAGGTTGGCCACCTCGTTGTCCGATTTCCGCTTACGGCTACCAGACTTGTTTTGAGACGGCTCGTTGTCGGCTTTCGCCTTCGGTTCTTTCTGTCAGGGCTCCTTCTTCTCGTCAAAGGCTTCCGCGACCGCTTCGGCCGAGTCGGCGTATTTGTTGGCCATGTCGAAGAGTGCCCGGACTATGGATGGTGGCTTCCGAGTGAATTTCGCGATAAGTGGAGCGTCTTTTACCCCCTTACGAAAGGCGGCGATGCCGGCTTCGTCTTTGACAGTTGGAATTTGGTTGCGCTTCTCGGAGAACCTTTTGATGAATTCGCGCAAAGACTTGTTTTTCTTCTGGTGCAGTTGATAAAGATCATGCTCCGAAGCGGGTCTGTCGTAGGTCCCCTGGAAGTTAGCGATGAACCGCTCCCTGAGTTGTCCCCAGGAACCGATCGACCGCCTCGGGAGGCCTGTCAGCCATGTCCTCGCCGAGTCGGCTAGTGCGACTGGGAGGTAGTTAGCCATGACTCTGCTGTCGCCCCCAGCAGCCCGAACTGCTAGGGTATAAACGGTGAGCCAGGACTCGGGGTTTGTCTTGCCGTCGTACTTTTTGATCCCGGTGGGCTTAAAGCCAGTCGGCCACAAGACATCCTGTAGCTCCCGAGTGAAGGCTGGGATGCCTTCGTCTTCGTGGGGGCTCCGACTCCGATCTTGGCGATGTAGTCGCTCGTGGTGGATACCGAAGCGCTCGTTTTCGTCTTCTAGTCGGCGGCGTTCATCTTCTTCGCATCGAGCGTTTATGGTGTGACGAAGATCTCAGTGTAGTCGTACTCGGAGGTCTTGATTGGGTCGGCGATTGTACTGGCGACGCCGCCGGTTGTCATTGTTGGTATTGCCGAGCGTTGTTTGCCGGGACTCTTCGCGTTGCCGACTGGAGCCAGCTGCCCAACATTGTGTTGATGCAGATGAGCCTGCTGCTGGAAAACCCGACCGATTGGTCGGTATAGCGGTGTTGTCCAACTGCTGTTGCTACTGACAGGCAGCAGCTGTGATCATCGCCTTGATCTTGGCGATAGTCGGAGTGGCCTGGTGATCCGGCCCGAGCTGGAGGGTGTCCAGCAGAGTTGCTACGGCCACAACGTTTTGTTGTGGTGTGACGAAGACGTCGTGGTCACCTACTTTGGTTTGGAGGATCTGTTGCTGAGCGATTCGCCCAGCCTGTCGCAGCTCGTTATTGCGGGCTTCACGGTTGGCCTCCTCTTGTTGTAATCGGCGTGCCTCCTCTTGTCGCTCCTCTTGTAGTCGGCGCACCTCGGAAGGTGGTGATGAAGCCATGAAGATCTTGCGGGGCAAGAGGAAGCTTGCCAGAGTAGAGTCCGAGCTGGCGCTCGAACCGTTATCTGACTTGGTGTCGGACTCCGAGTAGTTTATCGGAGTAAGAACGACTCCGACCTCTCTGGATCCAATCTGAAACAGTGCTTGACCGTGTCCAAACTGAATCGCTGGAGATCGGGTCTGCTGCGCAGGTTGTAAATGCGCAGCGTCGCCGAATCCGTATGGGAGATTGATGATTTCTCCCCCTCTCGGCCCAACCCGCGCTGGCTCGAGGCCTAGCGCGAGCCGGACGCCGAAGGGGAGGGTTCTCCCGATGTTCGGCGATGTAGGGGACTGCCGTAGTAGGTCATCGAAGGAGATGGCGTCGTCCTGAGGGCCGACTGGCGCAATGTTGGCTGGCTCCTTGGCTGGTAAGATCAGATCTGCTTCAGCCAAGGTAAGATTGCTGAGTAGATCGACAACAAAATCTAGGCTCCCGAAGGTGATGGTGTCTCCAGGGGAGAGCTTGGTGCCCTTGACTCCGTTGATTGAATCCATCGAATCTGCTGATGAAGAATTCGCCGGGCCCCTACCTGGCGCGCCAACTGTCGATGCTTTGCACCGGCAATAAAACTGTGGGACTACTCGGCGAAGGTAAATTCGGTGGACTGCAGAGGAACACAAGAGAATTATACTGGTTCAGGCCCTCAAGGTGAGGTAATACCCTACGTCCAGTTGAGGTGTTATTCCTCTGAGGTATATGGAGATCGATGATCTGGATGCTCTTGTTGTGCTTGCCCTGAGGGGCGCCCTGCCTCCCTTTATATACTAGGGGACAGGGGTACATGATAAGGATCCTAGTCGGATACGACCAAGGGATTTCCTTCTTAGAGATAAAATCCTATCCGACTAAGACTATGCTTTCTTATTATACAAGGCACAGCCTGCCGAGTACTATCTTATCCCTAATTACATGGTTCGGCCCACCCTCTATCCGAGTGGCCCATGTACTAGTAATGAGGTACCCGGGGCCCATGGCCTCCACAAAGGGCGTGGGGTCTGCTGGCAGGGGGTGGCCAGCTCCGACGCACCCAGACTCCGGGCCACCTCTGCCAGCGACTCTCTCCTAGACGAACTCCTGGCATCCCTCGTCGACGTCTTCGCCGAGCCCCAGGGACTGCCGCCTCCACGTGCCCGCGACCACGGCATCGTCCTCAAGCCAGGCGCGCATCCCGTGGCGGTCCGGCCGTACCGCTACCCAGCAGCCCACAAGGACGAGTTGGAGCGGCAGTGCAAGACCATGATGGACCAGGGCATCATCCGCCACAGCTCCTCCACATTCTCGTCGCCGGTCCTTCTGGTCAAAAAGGCAGATGGCACCTGGCGGTTCTACGTCGACTACCGCGCACTGAACGCCCTCACTATGAAGGACGCGTTTCCCATTCCTATGGTGGATGAACTCCTCGACGAACTGCACGGCGCCAAGTTTTTCTCCAAGCTGGATTTGCGATCCGGCTACCACCAAGTCCGAATGCGGCCCAGCGACATTGACAAGACGGTGTTCCGCACCCACGACGGCCTCTACGAATTCCTGGTCATGCCATTTGGGCTGTGCAACGCCCCTGTGACGTTCCAAGCCCTCATGAACGACGTCCTGCGGCTTTTCTTCTGATGGTTCGTGCTTGTTTTCTTTGACGACATCTTAATCTACAGTCATTCATGGGCGGACCACCTCCGGCACCTCCGCGCCGTCCTCACGATGCTCCGCCAAGATTTTTTTTACAACTAAAATATAATGAATTTGAAGGTGTAATACTATTGAAAGTACATGTATAAATTTTTCTAGAATTTTTTTGATAATTGTTATTTGATATACGGTGTGCGTACGAAAAGCTTAAATCTATAGGATATATTCTTCTATCGAAACAAAAAGTACGGAAAGGAGGCAACGGATGCCGCAAATCGAGGATTTGAGGGTTTACAATCTTGACAAAAACGGATGCAAAATCGTAAAATCTTGAACCGGTCTGAAAGTCGATCTCGAGGGGTAATTCCAATGGCTTTTGAGAAATTTAACTTTGAAATTGTAAATTCGATCAAAATTGGTTGAAATTTCTTAGGTTTTGACATCTCGATTGGGTCGAAATTCCCAACGATATATCGTGAACCCTGGAGAGTACGCGTTATGTTCCGACGTATTACGCTTCACCACTAGAACGCGAAGATTTGATGTTTCTTCCCGGTACGTAATGAAGAGGGCCAACTGGCAGTGTCACTCTCTGTGCCTCCTCCCCTTAAACCCTCGTGTTGACGCCGAAAATCGCCAGGGGTGCCAAAAATGCTTGCTGACGATCTGGTTCGGCGCCTAGAGACACGCGAAGGCCAGGGAGATCTGCTTAGCTCCAGTGCAGGTCCTAAATATTTGAGGTTCGCAGGCGTGCCAATCAATTTGACCCGGTAATTGACAAGGAGATAGAAAATGTTAGACCACTGGTCCAATCGGCCGACAAACTGATGTAGGCTCTTTCCAGCCGATAGCCGATAGCATCTGTATATCGGCCGTGCCCTTGCGCCGACTCTGTATATCAGTAATTGTCCAGCCGATTGCCGATAGCTCCTATACCGGCTTCCCTTACGCCGACTCCCGGGCCCTTGTCTGTGCTCGTGCTCGAGTCCTCGCTTGTGCTCGTGCCCGGGTCCTCGCTCCCGAGTCCTTGCTCGTGCCCGGCTACCAGCGGTAATTGCTCATCGGCTATCGGCCGATACGGACTGATATAGGCTCCTCGTAGCCGATTGCCGATGACACCTGTGTATCGACTAGGAAACCGATAACGCTATAAGCAAATAGATAAGCTGTCAGTATAACATGTGCATCGGCTAGAAGCCGATGATAAAATAGATAGGCAGAATAATAAATCAAACGGTTGCTGATAATGTTTATACATCGGCAAAACAACCGATGATAATATAAATGGATAAATCATAACTTAGCCGACTGCTGGTAGAACATGTGTATTGACTGGAAAGCCGATGACAGTATAATGTGTCAAACAGTGCCATATTGGCTGGAAGGCCGATAGCAGAACAAGTAAGCAAGATAAACGATGCAGTCGGCTTTAAAGGATAACTTATCGGCTAAGCACTCCGATAACACATCACATAAAAACCTATCGACTCAGCAAGGATAAGTCTATCACTATCAATCTAGTAGTTCAAACTTAACTGATGCAGCACAGATTAACAATGGTAAAAGAACCTCGAAGAGCCGATAGATCTAATGCAATCGTGATGTATAAGATAACTTACCGGCTATACATTCCGATAAGACGCTTGCGTAAAATCTATCGACCTAGCAGGAATAACTTATCGCGACAGTTCAGTAAGTTGGACCCAACTGATGCAGCACGAACTGAGGATAAATTACACCCAGTAAGCCGATAAAAACTACGCACGCGTGATGTGATATACCTGATCGGCCTAAGAGGTCGAACCGAACCGATGCAGCCGTAGACAGAGCAGATACATCATGGTAAGCCGACTACCATAAACCAACTAGAATATCGGACCTAACCGAGGAAGTCCTAGCCGATAGGTAGCCGGGGTAACGAGACTTACCCTCTCGCAGGAGTTCGGACCTAACCGATGCAACCCCGCTCGAGAAGCAAGAACCCGCTGGTAAGGGTGGCGATGCGCCGAATTTGTATTGATCGATTAGATTATTTACAAGGTACCCGGGCATACGTATATATACCCCGAGTTACATGAGTCCTGATAGGACACGGAACAGGACTTTCCTATCTAGAAAAGGAAAATTACAAGTCCTGATCGGACACGAGATCAGGATTTCCTAAAGATAAACAAGACTGCCTAATTAATAGATAAGATAATTAACTGCCATGCCGTGGTCTTCACGATTCTTTTCTGAATTTGGCTTCTTATAGATTAGCTTCCTCCGGCTGATACAATCTCTTCCTTAACCAAATCTGATATGAACCGTGCCAAATTTTGGCGTTAACACCTCGTCAAAACCGCTGCTTCAGAGAATATTTCCATTTCTACCCCTTCCTCCCCTTTACCTCCCTTCGCCGCAGCCGCAGCCATGGCAACGCGGCGATGCCTCCTCCGCCTCCTATCGCGCCGCCTCATCGCTCACAGTCCTCAGCCCCTGGCGCCAGCCTCTATCGCGGCACGAACCCTAACGTCCTTGTCCCAGCCCCTCGAGCCGCACAGCCCCCGCGTCCTGGTCCAGACTATATAACGTGGAATGGCAACAATTTGTATAGTACGGACCGTCCGAACAGAGTGAGGATGGACCGGACTATATAATGTGAAATGCCAACAATTTGTACAGTACAGACCGTCCGAACAGGGTGAGGATGGTCCGGACTGTATAATGTGAAATAGCAACAATTTGTACAGTGCGGACCATCCGAACAGCTTGAGGATGGTCCGGACTATACAATGTGAAATGGCAATTTGTACGGTTCGGACCGTCCGAACAAGGTGAGGATGGTCCGGACTATATAATGTGAAATGGCAACAATTTGTACAGTACGGACCATCTGAATAGGGTGAGGATGGTCCGAACTATATCTTTTACATGTTGATTTTCTTTTTCATGCCAGAACATGTGTTGGGGTACATCGACCTGATCCCAGAACGTCATGAATTCCAATTCTCCTTGCTATAAAAGATCATTGCCTGCCACCAAAAGATACATTCATGGAGAGGCTTCTTTGCTGCCCATTAGTAATTCTACAGAAGACCAGCCCCCAAAGGGACAATCTGAAGCCATTGTTGTCAGAAAAGGCTTGTCCAGTATTTGTCAAAGGTTTAGTTTTTCTAATTTCCCTAACCATAATGTTAATACTATAAATAATTAGTTAGATTCACTTTGCAACTATTTGTTCTGTCAGATCATATGCTAGGTTTCCCCTTTTTTTGCATGGCTTCAGATTGGGACAACAGTTGGCATTCCATTTGCGAAAAGTGTGCAGCGCTTTTGCAAGCAAGGCTCATGCTAAACTAGCCAGGTTAGTTGCTGCCGTCAAATTTCCAACTTTTATGTGTTGCCTCCGTTCTTGACCAGCTGAGGAAACTTTGCCATCCCAGAGGTCGACTCCATGTAGTGATTTCGGCTAATTTTAACCGGGTGCTAAAAAACTGTTGTATGCTCGCAGGTTCTTACATCGTTTCTGGACAATAGTACAGGGATCTTCTAAAGATATAGGATGGTTACAAAGAACAAAAACACTGCCTTGTTCACTTGATGGTACAAACCGTTTCAAGGAGCTTTTGCGTAGCGTCAGGTGATTTTTTTTTTGCTTATGCAGTTATGCCTATTTAAAGTAATAGCAAATTCATTTCGAGAGGAATATTACAGAACCTTTGTGTAGAAGTAGAAACTACTCCCATTTGTAACAACTAGCTAAATACACATAATTTACTCTTAATTTTATATGTAGCTATCCATTTAGATTTAGTTGCGAAAGTAACAGATTTGTTCCTGGTATTAGTCCATATGGTGATATGGAGGTCCAACTTTCAATTATTATCAGTTCACGCAAACACCAATGATACTAAAAGAGGCTTAATGTTTCAGAAATGGTATGCATTATCTGCCTAGCACACTGGTTTACTTATTCATCCCTGGTAAGGCATCTTTATCATTTTGCACATAATCTTAAAATGACTAGCTTAAAATTGATCTGCCCTTATGCAGGACTTTTTAGTAATCACAGTCCACTCTACGTTGTCAATACTAAAAGAATCTTTTCAATGATGGGGCTTACTTGCCATATTGCAAGGATTCATAGTGAGGTAACTGAGCTCAACAAGGGTGCATGCAAGGCTTTTCTCATGTTTGTCAAGCACTAGATTTTTGTGTTCCTATCTGTTTGTCCCTGTATCACCTTTCACTTCACTCAGGCATCAGTGGAGAAAAATGCGCGGGAACTGGAACTATACATTGAAGAGCTCTACTGGGGTTCTGGTAAACAGGTGTTGCTCCTGGGACATACCAAGGGTGGAGTTGATGCGGCTGCGGCGCTTTCATTGTACCGGTCTAAACTCAAGGGCAAGGTTGCCAGACTGGCATTGGTTCAGAGCCCATATGGTGGCACCCCGGTAGCTTCCGACATCCTTCTGGAAGGCCAGCTTGCTGACAAGGCGAGAAGGAAGATCGTGGAACTCATCATGTGCAAACTCATCAAGGTCCTCATTATCCTCGTCTCTGTGTTACCTAATCAAGATCAATCCTTTATGAATTGTTCATACAATGACATTGTTTATTCATGCCTTGTCCATTTCATATGATATTCTTAACAAGTAAACAATTGCAGGGTGATATAAGGGCCTTAGAGGATCTCACATATGACAAGAGAAGGGACTTCATCTCCAACCACAAGCTGCCTGTCGATGAGCTACTGATCATCTCCTTCCACACCGAAGCCAGCTCTGCCTCGACGATGCTCGCGTCATTGTCACTCGTCGCCCAAGCCGAGCTCCTCCCATGGCTCCCATTGCCATGGTTCTTGTCTGCACCCGAGTACGCCGAATCGGTGCTCGCCTCTCTGAAGCTCCCCGTGGTCGTGCCTGCGTCGGCAGCCATGGCCATCAGCGCGCTTCACCTGAGGCTGCGCTACGACGACAGGAGCGACGGGCTGGTGACGCGGCGCGACGCCGAGGTGCCCGGCTCAGTGGTGGTGAGGCCGGAGAGGAGGCTGGACCATGCGTGGATGGTGCACTCCACGCTGAGGAAGGATCGTACCGAGGCAGATGCCACTTAGATGTGTGTGGCTCTGATGGCCATGCTTGTTGAGATTGGAAAGAAGAAATGCTGCTGATCATCATCTATACGACCCACTTCAGTTTCTCAGTTAGATTCTAGTTTGAACTTGAAACTTACTATCAATGTTTTCTTTTGAAAAACTTACTATCTAATGTCTTAATCATAGATAATGTTACAAGAAACAGTGACAAAGAGAGAATGAATTTCACTTTTACGGACCAATACAAAATGCTCTTTATTTTGGGAACGAATCCTATACACATAAGTTTTCCCGTGCACAACAACTAACAAATATCATAAAAATTCTAAAAAAAATTATACATGTGTTGACGCCGAAAACCCGCCGGGGGCCACTCGGCGTCATGGTGACACGCGAAGGCCTAGAAGATCTGCTTAGCTCCAGTGCAGGTCCTAAATATTTGAGGTTCGTAGGCGTGCCAGTCAATTTGACCGCGCAATTGATAAGGAGAGAAAAAAGTTAGACCAGTAAACCAATCGGCCGATACAGACAATACAGGCTCCTCTTAGCCGATTGCCGATAGCTCCTGTACTGGCTTCCCTTGCGCCGACTCCCGGGCCCTTGTTCTTGCTCGCCCCCGGGTCCTTGTCCGTGCTCGTGCCCGGGTTCTCGCCAGTATCCATGCCCGGGTCCTTGCCAGTGCCCGACTACCAACAATACTTGCGCATCGGCTAGGAAGCCGATGGTGATATAATCCGATGATAGATTAGATAGGCAGAGTAATAAATCAAACGGTTGCTGGTAATGTTTATACATCGGCTAAACAACCGATGATAATATAAATGAATAAATCATAAACTAGCCGACTGCTGATAGAAGATGTATATCGGCTGGAAAGCCGATGACAGTACAATGTGTCGCAAACAGTGTTATATCGGCTGGAAGGCCGATAATAATATAAGTAAGCAAGATAAACAATGCAGTCGGCTTTATGTTGTGAAGGATAACTTATCGGCTAAGCACTGCGATAAAACATCGCATAAAAACCTATCGACTCAGCAAGGATAAGTCTATCACTATCAATCTAGTAGTTCAAACTTAACTGATGCAGCACAGATTAACAATGATAAAAGAACCTCGAAGAGCCGATAGATCTAATGCAATCGTGATGTATTGATAAATTATCGGCTCTACATTCCGATAAGACGCTTGCGTAAAATCTATCGACCTAGCGGGAATAACTTATCGCGACAGTTCAGTAGGTCGGACCCAACCGATGCAGCACAAACTGACGATAAATTACACCCAGTAAGCCGATAGAAGCTACGCACGTGTGATGTGATATACCTGACCAGCCTAAGAGATCGAACCGAACCAATGCAGCCGTAGACAGGGCAGATACACCTGGGTAAGGGGTGACGCGTCTTACCCTCTCGCAGGAGTTCGGACCTAACCGATGCAGCCCCGCTCGAGAAGCAAGAACCCGTCGAAAGGGTGGCGATGCGCCGAAGTTTATTGATCGTTGAGATGATTTACAATGTATCTGGGCGCACATATTTATAGCCCGGGTGGATAGAGTCCTGATCGGCTACGGAACAGGACTTTCCTAACTAGAAAAGGAAAACTAACAGACCCGATCAGACAAGAGATCAGGTTTCCTAAAAGATAAAACTATCTAATAGATAAGATAAATAACTGCCATAACGTGGTCTTCACGATTCCTTCTCAAATCCGGCTTCTTCTGGATTAGTTTCCTCCGGTTGATATAGCTTCTTTCTTTACCGAATCTGATATGAGCCGTGCCAAATTTTGGCGTTAACACATGCCCCCCAATTTCGGAGTTTGTTATCAAACTTCGAAATTCTTCTGCTTAGACTTCAGTAATTCCTCCATGGCATCTTGAAATCGGCTTTCATGAGCCGATACCTTCTGTGCTAGGTGTGCTAGGCTCTCGAAGTCTTCCGATGAAAATCTTTCTTTGATCGGAGCCAACAAACCTTGGAATGCTAACTCGGCCAACTGTGCATCATCCAGACTTAAACTGTAACATCGGCTTCTAACATCACGAAACCTCTGGATATATTCCGTGACTGTTTCGCCTGGCTTCTGTATTACCAATGTCAAATCTATTAAGCTCATCTCCTAAATCCCAGTAAAGAAATATTTGTGGAATTGCTTCTCCAAATCGGCCCAACCCCAAACTGATTTTGGTGGTAACGAAGAGAACCATGTGAAGGCCGATCCGGATAGCGATAATGGGAAAAATCTAACTCTCAAAGCTTCTTCAGCCGATGCTTCTCCACACCGAGCCAAGAATTGGTTGACATGCTCCACCGTAGATACATCCTCTTGCCCTGAGAATTTGGAGAAGTCTGGTACTCTGTATCGGCGTGGTAATGGAACTCTATCAAACCAATCCGGATATGGATGCCGATACATAAATGTTTCCTCTTTCGGCTTTAAGCCGAATTGTTCTCTCATCACCTATGTGACTCTTGCCGATAAATCTTCTCTTGGATCTTCGACGTGATACTGCAGAGGTGGAGTTGGTAGCCGATCCTGCTTCTGATATTCTCTCTGATGGCTGTACTCAGGGATAGCTCCTGGATAACTCTGTTGATGCCCCCCATAGTACGCAGTTTGATGATATCCTTGAGGAATTCCACCTTGTTGCCCCCCAGCCAGCTGAATCGGCTCCACCGCCTTCTTGACCAAGCTCTGTAATGTGTTCACCAATATCCCAGATTGATCGGTCAATACATGATGAACCGCTTCATTAACCATGTCTTGAAGTTGCTTCTGTGAACTTGCAGGCGATGTATGGCTCGATTCCCCGATCAGAGTAGGCTTTGGAAATTCTGACTTCTGAATCAGCCCTTGATCTGTCATACCGAAGGATTCTAGACAAAGCTTCTGAAATTCAGCAATGTTCTACTCCACTTGTTGTCTTTGTTCTTCGGTCAAATCTTCCATTGTGACTAGGATCACATTATCTGTGCTGAACTCCTTTCCAACCATGTTGAAGTTCTGGTCCCACCGGGTCAAAAACGTGTTGATTCAGCTGATAGGATATATTGTGATGATATGAAGATCGTGTCCCACCAGGCGTGCCAAAAATGTGTTGACGCCGAAAACCCGCCGGGGGCCGCTCGGCGTCTTGGTGACACGCGAAGGCCTGGGAGATCTGCTTAGCTCAAGTGCAGGTCCTAAATATTTGAGGTTCGTAGGCGTGCCAGTCAATTTGACCCCGCAATTGACAAGGAGAGAAAAAAGTTAGACCAGTAAACCAATCGGCCGATACAGACAATACAGGCTCCTCTTAGCCGATTGCCGATAGCTCCTGTACCGGCTTCCCTTGCGCTGACTCCCGGGCCCTTGTTCGTGCTCGTGCCCGGGTCCTTGTCCGTGCTTGTGCCCGGGTTCTCGCCAGTATCCGTGCCCGGGTCCTCGCCAGTGCTCGACTACCAACAATACTTGCGCATCGGCTAGGAAGCCGATGGTGATATAATCCGATGATAGATTAGATAGGCAGAGTAATAAATCAAACGGTTGCTGATAATGTTTATACATCGGCTAAACAACCGATGATAATATAAATGAATAAATCATAAACTAGCCGACTGCTGATAGAAGATGTATATCGGCTAAGAAAGCCCGATGACAGTACAATGTGTCGCAAACAGTGTTATATCGGCTGGAAGGCCGATAATAATATAAGTAAGCAAGAATAAACAATGCAGTCGGCTTTATGTTGTGAAGGTAACTTATCGGCTAAGCACTCCGATAAAACATCACATAAAAACTATCGACTCAGCAAGGATAAGTCTATCACTATCAATCTAGTAGTTCAAACTTAACTGATGCAGCACAGATTAACAATGATAAAAAGAACCTCGAAGAGCCGATAGATCTAATGCAATCGTGATGTATTGATAAATTATCGGCTATACATTTTGATAAGACGCTTGCGTAAAATCTATCGACCTAGCGGGAATAACTTATCACGACAGTTCAGTAGGTCGGACCCAACCGATGCAGCACGAACTGATGATAAATTACACCCAGTAAGCCGATAAAAGATACGCACGCGTGATGTGATATACCTGACCAGCCTAAGAGATCGAACCGAACCGATGCAGCCGTAGACAGGGCAGATACACCTGGGTAGAGGGTGACGAGTCTTACCCTCTCGCAGGAGTTCGGACCTAACCGATGCAGCCCCGCTCGAGAAGCAAGAACCCGTCGAAAGGGTGGCGATGCGCCGAAGTTTATTGATCGTTGAGATGATTTACAATGTATCCGGCGCACACATATTTATAGCCCGGGTGGATAGAGTCCTGATTTGGCTACGGAACAGGACTTTCCTAACTAAAAAAGGAAAACTAACAGACCCGATCGGACAAGAGATCAGGTTTCCTAAAATGATAAAACTATCTAATAGATAAGATAAATAACTGCCATAACGTGGTCTTCACGATTCCTTCTCAAATCCGGCTTCTTCTGGATTAATTTCCTCCGGTCGATATAGCTTCTTTTTTACCGAATCTGATATGAGCCGTGCCAAATTTTGGCGTTAACAGAGGGCAGGCTGGCGTGTAGTCGGCCAGGGCCGGGCACGGGCACACGGGCACCCTGGGCTCACGGCACCCGGGCACGGGCACCAGGGCACGGGCTCGGGCGTGGCACGGGCGAGAGGTACCTAAAGGGATTCCTCCTCTTTATGCAAGTGATTAGTAGATTTATATAAAAAAATAATTAAACTTGGACTTTTCTCACAAGAACCATATTTTAGGAAAAATTATATTTGAGAGATGATGATTTGATAAACATGCCTTGCATTCTGTTACTGATGCTTGCTGAGTTACTAGTACTCACCCTTGTTATTAACTAACTATATAGAGGACTATTCATTGGGGCAAATCAATGGAACCAATGAGGGTTTGGAGGACCTGTACTATGCTGCTTGGTGTGCTGAACATCCCGGGGACGATGCCTATGACTATAATGTGTATTATGGAGGATGGGATGAGTAGATGTATGCAAGGTAGCAGTCCGTAGCTATGTCAATAACCTGGGGTGTGGAAGTATGTATAGATGTCCAAGTGCTACGAATGTGAAAGACTTGTAGGACCTGTGTAAGATTCCAGCCCTGCGGGGCCATAGTACGTAATGACAGTGGTATCTTCTAGCTATAATTCTGCTGCTATCTCTGATGTGGATTATTATTCACTAAAGCGCGTCTCTAGCGAATAATAATCCATGGACTAGGGACGCCATTTTCAGTAATGGCGCACCGGGTCGTCACAGGTGGTATCAGAGCAATGGTTCGGAGGGCCACGCAAAATAGTTAGAAACCGCTAAGAAGTGGGTCCTAAATTTTCTTTTGGCGCGCAACTTAGGAGGTACCTTAGTTTTAGCTTCCTAGTATATGGTAGTACAATAGTGGGAAGTACTATCAAATATGCTCGTCATGGTAATAGGTAGTTATTTTCTAGCTGAACTTGACCACCATACTAATTAGATCCATGTTGCAGGATGGTCCGAATTAGAATTCCACATCGAGAGTCCGTGGTCAGCATGTCCTATTACTTTGGCTAAAATGATGCAAGGGCTTCGGTGCGCCCTGTTCAGAATTCTTTGAGGAATACCAGAAGATGGGTCTAGCCGGCAATTGGAGTGACGATTACTGGAATTCCTTAGATACAAACTTACATAGAGAGCATTCCATCTTTATTCGGTTGCTGCCATATGAGAGCCTGCATTTACAGGAGGGTTGCCAAGGAAGCTATGCACACTTTAAGAGCTTATTTGGGGCACACCTACGCTCCATGGCTATAGGGATTTTACAGCACTTGACTTGAGGGGGGTCCAGAACATCCCACCAGGGTGAATGTAGTGGAGTAAACTTCGGGGATAGATCTTCATCAGCCAGGACCCACTGGTGATCCATCAGCCTGTAGAATCACCTCTAACATGGGTGATGATTGCAGACATGATGACATATCATTCTCAAAGGAAACAATTACTAGGTCCAAAGAGGCAGTACAATTCTAAACAATGCTATAGAATCAGTGAGTATGATAGAGCTTGCTCGAAGCAGCTATAAGTCTCTTGGTCCCTGGTGGTCCTTAATTCCTGCACCTATACCAAATAATATCAATGAGGATGAGTAAGCAAGGAGAAGACGAGAGGAAGAACAAATGAGGAGGAACAGAACCAGAACCAGAGATACTAGAAGTTGGAAGCAGTGAGGATCCTGGCACACCCATTATTCCACCACCAGCAGCTATATCACAACTAGCCATTCCCACCATCACCACCCGCCTGAACTGAACACATGCCACAAGAGATACAAGTTGACCATGTAGGCAAGCCCCATTGCCACCACAGCACAGAGCAACCAAGTTCCCAATCCATGGCTTCACACCATCAAGCTCTAGCTCTATTCATCCATACAGGAGTGTTTAGCCCGTGGGCAAGCATGGAGCATTCGGCTAACTCGGCGTATGCACGTGCACTTGGACTACTGGTAACAGGAATAAGGATCATAACAATAGGGCGACAATGCTGAAAGTAGCGGCAATGGCAGCCGCTGACGTTGGTGGTCAGCAGTGACCGCAAGGCCCTTGGAGATGGTAGCTTGGCACAGCGGGATCAGGATCAATACCCTTCAGGCCTTTAGGCAAGAATGTCATGACAATGCCAATCTGCATACAGACTTTTGGGTTTGGAAGTAGCCTTATACTTTGGGTCAGGAGTAGGCAACAGTGATGCCACTAAAGACTGATAATGTATAGTTATGCTTTTTTATGGGTGTAATGTGCTTATGTGTATATGTAGTGCTAGATGGACGGGGACCCATAGCTTAGTTGTGGCTATGTGTATGTTAGAACCCGTGTACCCTGGCTGTAACATAACCTGATCTGTGTGTGCACTGCTATATTAGCTATGTTTGTGTGCTTTGAGGAGTTCTGATTCTATTTGATAGTTAGAAAGAAGAAGGGGGTGACCAATAATAATAATAATAATCATAATCATAACCAATATTAATAGAGTGAAAAAAAGAGAGAGAAGAGAGCATGCTGCGTGTCTCCGAACGCTATTCAAGTAAATAATTATTAGAAATCTACCCTAGTTGCCACCCAGACAATTGGGATTGCAGATCAATTGCCTGCGCACCATTTGTTCCAGCAGTGAAAGGATTCTCAATGCCATGCTGAATGACCTCTCCACTACATCATGCAGGATGGACAATCGCCATGGCTTAGCTGAGCAAGATCTTGTTATTCGGCTGGCTCCAATGCAAATAACACTGATGGGAGCAATCCACCTTCTGAGAATCAAAGTGTCCCTAACCCGGTCAAGGACAGCTTCCAAACTTCCCTGAACATGGAATGCCGAAGCTTCAGCGGCTAATATTGGATCGGGGATTTAGCAGATATCTTGAAATTTACTGGAGAGCTCTAGGAGGGAATCCCAGGAGAGTCAGAACCGTATACTTGAAGTGGTACTAGCTAGTCTAGCACCAATGGACTATGTCGACTTAATGAGGAGTTAGTTTAGGAGATTTCTTACAGACTCATCCACCAACATTTACTAAGGCTGTTGACCACTTGAGGCTGCTGATTGGCCGGTAACAATTGAGAAGAAATTAGAGACTGTGCGGCTGCACAGATGAAGAGAAGGTACGATATGCATCACATCAACTAAATGGACCAGCAGCACATGGTTAGCGCAAACTTTCGTAATAAGGACGAACAACCACCCCATCAGCTGGGAGGATTCAAAGAAAATTTTTTAAGTCTCATGTCCCACAAGAAAAGTCGATCTCAAGAGAAAAGAATTTGACAATCTAATGCAAGATGGCAAGCAAGTAACAGACTACTTGAACAAATTTAATGAGTTGGTGAGATATGCCCTAGGAAGATGTAACACTGAATCAAAGAAGGTGTACAAGTCATGAAGGGATTAGACTATATACTTAAGGTGCATCTATCCATTTAGCGGGATTACGGAATTTCAGGACCTAGTGAACAGGGCTATCATTTAGAGAATGAGCAGGCTAATCTGAATGAAGAAAGGAGGAAGAAAAGCAAGGATGGCTCCTCGCTCAATGATGCAAGGGCGGTGTGCGTTACCAAATGCCACACCCGACCTATAATTTCAAACCGGCAGCCTACAACACCTATGTTCCTAAGTGTGGAAAGTGGGGGAAAGCATTTTACACGAGATTGTCTGACAGGTAGTGGTGCATGTTTCAACTGTTGGTAAAAGTGGACATCACGGCTCAATTGCCCTTACCCTGCCAGATTGCCTGCAGCCTATGTGCAGCAAGTTCCACTACCATGCCCACAAGCTCAGGTTCAACGTCCACGTCAGCTGGACGAGGGGGGCCTACAAACCTGGCAGTAGGAGGAACACCCGTGGGGACCAACAGGTGGACAAGGCTAGATAAATCATGTTATTGCAGAGCAAACTGGAAAAGCTACAGATGTTACACTGATGGTAACTACTTATCTTTACCTTCAGTTGGTACTGTACTTTTCGATTTGGTGCTACGCACTCATTTATCTCACAAGAGTTTGTCATTAAGAATGGGTTAACATGCCATCACTAGAGAACCATTATGGTTAGTACACCTGGGGGAATAATAGCAGTAACTTCATATGCAAAGATCAAGCCCATAATAATCAAGCATACTAAATTTTTAGCAAATCTGATACACAATGATTATTTGGGTTGGAAGTATTTTGGGTATGGATTGGCTAGCTGCTAACGGAGTGAAATAGATTGTGAACTGAAATGTGCATCCATAGAAAATCTGATGGTTCTAGATACACATACTTTGGAGATCCGAACAACCACTTGAGAACATCCCATAACCACAGCTAGCATGCAGGGGACAGAAGTTAAAAGATATACCTGTTGGTTCAGGGTTCCTTGATGTTTTCCCTAGTGAATTAACCTGGGCGCCACCAAACAGGGAGCTAGAATTCACCATTGAGCTGTTACTGGCACTGCACCAATAGCAAACGCCATATAGGATGTCACCAAAAGAGTTAGTGGAGTTAAGAAGCAATTGGATGAGTGTTAACGCAAAATTTGGTAAGGCCTGTATAGATTCGGTCAAAGGAGAGATTGCAGTCAATGACGAAAGAGACCGGAATTGGGAAGGAGCTGTGAAGACGTTCTTGGCAGTTATTACTGTACCTATTAATTAGGCTTAGTGTTTATCTTTAGGGAAACCTGCCCTCGTGTCCGGTCAGGATTAGTTAGCGTTTTTCTGTTATGGATAGGAAATCATGTATCGTGTCCATAGGATCATGTCAACCTCGGGTATATATCCGTATGCCCGGGTGCCTTGTAAATTATCACTCGTCAACTAAATTTGGCGCATTCGCACCTTCTGTACGGGATCTTGCTTGCTCGGCGGGCTGTTCGGTTAGGTCGACTCTGCGGAGGGTAATGTCTCGTTAGGGGCTACCTATCGGCTAGACTTCCTCGGTTGGTCTGATTTCTAAGTCGGTTTATGGTAGTCGGCTTAGCACGATATACTTTAGTTTATCTATGGCTGCATCAGTTCAGTTTGATTCATAGGTTAATTAGGTATACACATCATCGCGATAGATGTATCGGCTTATCGGGTATAGAGCTTATCGACAGTTTGTGCTGCATCGGTTAGGTCCGACTACTAAGCTGCCCGATAAGTTATTCTGTTAAGTTGATACTTTTAGTGAAGCGTCTTATGAGTGTATAGCGATAAGTTTCAATACACTCACGATTCGCGCATTAGATCTATCGGCCTATCCGAGAATTCACTATTATTACAGTCTGTGCTCAACTGGTTGGGTCCGATCTACTAGCTGAATAATCGGTTATTCCTTAGTAAGCCGATGGGCTCATGTGATGTTGTTATCGAGCGCTTAGCGATGAGTATCTTTTTTTAATACAGCCATTTACTGCTTGCCTTGTTATATTTTCTTGCCTACATTACTGTTACGATCGGCTGAGGAACTAGCCGACCGTGTACTCTGCGATCGCCGTGCCAAGTGCAGCACAAGCGGGTTCCCGCACTGCAGCAAGGTAAGGGCCGGGCACGAGTACGGAAGATGAACATGACCCTCGGGAGCCGCGATGTGAGCAAGGGGCCGGGACGGGTGCGGGCAACACCTTCACAGCGTCCAATCACTCTAAACATAATCGGCTGCCATCATCGGCTTCCGTTTACCTCATGGCTTCTGTTATCAGATCGCTTCTGTTTGCTTATCTTACTAGTCTATAGCCGATTTCTTTTGAATCTTCGATTGATCGGTGGCCAATTATTTATTTATTATTATTATCTTTGCTATCATCGGCTTCCAGTCGATGTATAGTGCTAACAGTGCGTTCGGCCATACGCCGATGATGCGAGTCTAGATCGTTCAAGCGATGGCCATGGATTTTAATATTTTCATTTTGTCATTACCCGGTCAATTGAACTGGCACCTACGAACATCAGATTTAGGATCCTGCAACTGGAGTTAAGCAGATCTCACAGGCTCGCAGTGTCTGTGGCGCCGGACCGATGACGTTTTGACAACAACCCCGGGATTTTCGGCGTCAACATGAGTTAACAGAAAAAGGTTTTATTAGAGAAGCATATCACCATGGGAGCTCTCAATATTGTTTACGAGAAAAGGGATGGAGGACTCAGAATTGGTGTACAGACTACGACTTAATCGTGTGACCATAAAGAACAAATACCATTTGCCAAGGATAGACGACCTATTTGCAGCTTCGTGGGGCATGTGTCTTCTCAAAAATTTATTTAAGGTCTGGTTACCACAAATGAAAATGAGAGCAGAGGCGATATTGATGAAAACTGCCTTTGTAATCTCGCTATGGAATCATGAGTATACCGTGGTTTTTTGGGTTAACTAATGCACCAGCATGTTCATGAATCTAATGAACAAAATCTTTATGAAATATCTGATAAGTTTGTGGTTGTATTTATTGATGATATCCTAATTTATATCGAGAGCAATGAAGACATGCTAACATCTGAGGATAGTGTACACGATCCTAAGGAAAAAATTATATGCAAATTTAATAAGTGTGAATTCTGGCTGGACCAAATAGCCTTTCTTGGTCATATAATATCTGCGGAGAGGGATGCAGTCCACCCCCAGCTAATGTCAAAACCAATTATGTCTTGGATCCCCAAGCAAATCCAACCGAAGTCGTAGCTTCTTGGGAATGGCGCTACTACCGTAGATTTTAAAGGTTTCGTCAGATAGCTTCCTCTCACAAACTACTTAGAAAGGAAGCTAATTATTTGGACACGAGGCTTGTGAGGTGTTTCAGGCTCAAGAAACGCTTAACTATCGGCACCAGTATTAGCTTAACCCTGAAAATGGTCAGGAATTGTTGTGTAATTGTGAATTGCCTTCAGGATTGGCCTGGATGTGGTATTGATGCAGAATGACCAAGTAATACATATGCTCTCGTCAATTGAAACCAACACATGATTAAATTACCCACCCATCGACTTAATTGGAGCTGTGGTACATGCTTAAATTTGGAGGCCTACTTATATGGTTCTAAGTGCACAGTATACGTGACCAATAAGAGTCTTAAGTACATATTTACACCAAAGGAACTCACTATGACACGGAGATGGCTTGACATCATAAAAATTATGATCTGAGCATTACTACATCCTGGAAAAGCAATGTGGGTGCTGATGCTCTTCGTAGGAGGCCATTGGCAAATCAATAAAGTCACAGATATGCAAAAGGGTTGCTACTGGACTTAGCTAGAAGGAAAGTAGAGTTGAGAATTGGTACAACAGACCTAACATTGCTACCATGGTATTCATCCACTTACTGGATCAAATAAAGGACGACAAATACTGAAATGCTTTTATTTAGAGAAGAAGTAGAAGGATTAGGCAGGTATGTCTCGCAGTAGATCGGACAGCGCAGGAATCCATATGGACTCATAACAGGAATAACTGTGTCCAACGATCAAGAATCAAGAATAATTTCTACGTGAGGCCCATGGAACCCTGTAAACCATCCATCCAGAGGAGTACAAAGAATTAACACGGACCTGGAAAGGAAAGCTTTTGTGGTCGTATAAGAGGAAATTGCAGAGTATGTAGCTAAGTGTGACACCTGCCCAAAGTAAAGCGAACACCAACGCCCTGTGGGATTCCCAAGCCATTGAAACACCTGATGGAAATGGGAGGATTATATGATGGAATTTCATTATAGGGTTACCTATGAAAGTACAACAAGAAGGATACTATTGGTCGTGGTAGACGCTCACCAAAATCAGCACCTTCATTGTACAAACCAAAGATATTCTTTTGATAGACCAGTGAAACTATACTGGAAAGGATAGTTTCACTCACGGTGTGCAAAACTATAACTAGACCGTGGTTCAGTGTTCACTCTCAAACTTTGAAGACTTCAGAATGCCTTGGGACACATTTAAATTTCAGCACAGCTACGCACCACAAAACCGATGGTCAAACGAGAAGTAAATCAGGTCTGAGGATTGTTGAGGGATGTGTGATTAACTTTGGAGAGTCATGGGGCAAGCATCTACATTAGCTGAGTTGCCTACAACAACAGTTACCATGCAAGATACAAATGGCTCCATATGAAAGCATTGTCTGGTGAAGATGCGATTCTATATGCTGGATGAGTGGTGAGAAGCCATTGATAGGTCTGAATATAGTTAGAGAGAATGAGAGAGAATTCAAATATCAAAGAAGCGTCTCCCGATTGCAGCAAGCAGGCAGAAGAAGTTAGCAGATCGGCATTGGCGGGAACAAGAATCACACCTGGGATTTTGTTTATTTGTACAGTGTACTCGCGTGGAATTGTCGTTTGGAGTCAAAGGGTAACTCAGTCCCGATATGTGGGTCCTTTTAAAATATTCAGAAGAAGGGGCAGTGGGGTATCAGCTTAGAATTACCAAGCAACTGGTCCAGGATAACATGGGTGTTACATATCCTCAGCTTAACAGAAAGTGTCTTAAGAGAACCATCAGCACAACTACAATCTAAGTGTCCACTACAACAGATCTTAACCTATGAGGATGCAACCAAGAATATTAGAGTGAAGAGCGCAAGTTAAGGAATAGAACATAAAATTTTGCAAGGTGCATGGAAAAACCATTCAGTCCGTGAGGCAACATGGGAAAAACGCGGAGGATTTACAAGAGAAACTCACTACCAAATCTTTTCAAGTAATTTTGATTTCGGGGACGAAATCTTTTCTAACAGAGGGAGGATGAAACAAAACCGAAATTTATTAAATCAAAGAGATGTAGTTATAATTAATTGTTCTTAGAAAAAAAACAAGAACAATTTATACACGAGGCAAGAGAGCACCTTTACTGCGGTCAAGTGTGGTAATCGGAACACAGTGCAAGGAGTGGGTAAAATTTCTACCTAGTGAATTCGA